>LAPY01000836.1:153459-163610 GCA_000970635.1 Eragrostis tef
GAGGGGCTGTCGGGGTTCGGCGACATCTCCATGGATCGAGCAGGTTAGCTACCTCGATCTGCACTGTAGCAAAGAAAGCTGTGAGCTGAAACAATTTTCCTCTTTAATTTAATCCGGTAGGGTTCTACTACCTCCCTTACTGTTGATCCTGCTCAAAGAAACGATATACTCTTGCAAGCATGATGAGTCCAATGATTACATGTATGCATACGTGGGTTTAGTAGTGGCAGTGGCACTAGTAGTTGGGATTGGAGGGATCTGTTTGGGATTTGGTGCTCAGAACCTCGAAGTGGATTGCAGATATGTTTGAGATGACAAGAAGCAGATGTGGCTGCAGTGTGTGAAAATCTTCTTTGAAAAGAAAAAGAGGATAATGAAAGTTACCAGTCAGCTACCCTTGTTGGAGTTGGCGGTCGATCTTGTTGCTTCACTGGTGTCAGGAGTGGAGGTTTCCGGCTATAGCTTCTTCAGTCTGCGCAAGATCTATGCATGCGGCATCAGAAAAACAGCGATCACATAAACAAAAAGGAATCCTAAGACTTGAACAATCTGAAATATGATGATCTCATCTGTTGCTCCTTACTCTTTCTCAGTGATGAAAAGTAACTATTGCTGGTGGTGGCTCGCTCATAGGCCCATCTGCTGATTGGGGAGCTGCAGCAGCTTCATGATCTGTTCGGAGGAGGTGTGGAGAATTGCATGCTGCTGCTTCTATTTTTAGGGGGAGCGCAGGGGCTGGTGGAGGTGGTGTTTGGCCTAAAAAGGAGAGATGTGAAGTGACAGAGACATGGAATGCACAGTAGTGAGCAGTGTTTTGAGGCAAGACGGAGAGGGGAGAGATGCAGTGCTACACCACTACTGCTAGGGCTTTTCTAAGAGAAGGGTAGAAGAAAGGACACACTGGGTGAGGGGTGAAAGGTGACGTGACAAAAAGTTTTTTTTATATAAGTAATAGGTGTTGTACGGCTTAATAGGGGCTGTTGTTGTTTCAGCGCAAGAGTTATTAGATGTGTGGTGATTAGAGGCCCCCAGCTTCTAATTTTGCTTTCACATGTGAGGATGCAGACCTACAAATAGCACTTGGCGTGTATATCATGCCTCAGATGGTGTGTACTAGTCCGACGCTGATATTTGTTAATCAAAAGTTATAAAAAGTTCAACCAAGTGTGTGTGTGTGTGTGTGTGTGTATAAGAATTTTCTTAGCCACAATTTGTGAATCAGAACTTTCATAGATTATATGTATATATAATGCATCCCTTTTTTAACTGAAAATGTACAAACATATCCCTTTTATGGGATTTTTTTTTGATACGGTTTAGCTGTGTGTCCGTCTCCTCTGACCAAGTTCTAGTTGTCTAGCAATCAGACAGTATCGTCTATGTTCACATGAAGACAGAGGAAATGTTACCAACTTAGACTACGTCATGATTGATACAAAACAGTAAAGAGAATGTGTGACTGTCTATGATCAATTAATCAAACACAGACTACATATATGCTCCTGTTATTCTATTGAGTAGCAGATGATTCCAGGGTTCAGCTATGCATATATAATAATATATTGCTAGAAAACATATGCGCCTCGTATTTTTCTTTTGAAATGATCGTTAAACTAACGGTTGATCACCCTTTGATAATTAATACTCCCATTTATTAGATTTATTGTTTAGTAATGACAAAGAAATAGAAGGGGTGGAAAAATTGCAGGATGGGTTATAAAGGTGGATTGAGAGCTCCTGATGGATTATTCCAAGTCATCACATGGTGAGAAAAAAATGGGATTAGTTCATTTAGAGAACTCCAAGAGTTTAGGTAAAACATATATTTTTTTTAATTTTAGCTAGTCTCTAAAATAATATACACCTAAAAAAGTTTGAGTAAACGATCGAACAGACTCTCGAAACCACCAAGGACCCGCGGGAAGAAGGAATAGAGAGTGAAGTTTCCTAGCTAAATATTGCTAGCTAAAAAACCGGAATGAAGAGTTAGCTAGTTTAGAAAGAGATTTAGAAAGACTTTTGAAGAGTCATTTTCAATGGTACTAACTATATTTAGAGAAAAAACATGTGTTTACCTGGCCTGTTAGAGTTGTTGATACACTCCTATTCGATCGTTACAACTGATTGCATTGCATTGCTAGCACTAGCTTGGTAGTACACTCGCATTAGAAGTTTGTAGTAGGGCGCATTAGTTAGTTGCAACGAGAGTGCACTTTTTTCTTCACTGTTTCAATTTCAAAAAGATAAGCAACCATACTGGGATAGTCACATTAATCTCGTCTTTATTTGAATACGATGCACCATTGTTTATTTGAGCTGATCCGTTCCAACACAAAGAAAACTATTGTCAGCCCGAACGTCGACATATGTGCTCAATAAAGCAAAACAAAATGAAGAAAAATGTCTGATGTTGCTCCTGCACAGATGATTGATTGTATCACTGATGTCTAGTACATAGGCTAGTTCCCCTCATATATTCTCTGCAGTATATAACGGTACTATCCATGACCGGAGACATGCATGTGGCCTCGCTTCCATCAAGAAAATAGCGAATGCGCCTTAGCTTTTGAAACGTGATGTTCCTCCCAGCTGCCTTTTTGGCCAGAACGCTGATAGTTTTTGCTGATGTATGCAAACGTGGTGTATCAGCAAGATAGTGGTGGTGACAAACATAGTTGCATTGGTATATATGATTAATCCCATTAACATGAGTAACCGACCATATATAGTTCGATCTGTACATTGAGTTGCATAAATTTCTGATGTGACCCGCACGAAAGAGGCGTACTAAAACACACAGCTAAGTAGGAAGGAATCTCAATGGCCCCCGGTTAAGTGCTACCAGTACTACTACAACCAAGCTAGTACTACTAGCTAGCAATAGAGTCAGTTAACAGTTCCCATTGGAAAACGAGTTAGCAGTAGCAACTTGAGAGCAAGGGCGCTTCATTATTGGTGTCAAGGTCCACTGCATGGTTCTATAGGGCCTGCCCATGTGGAAGTTAACCAAAAATTTTCGAAGAAATTGACGAGAGTTGATATCGGGATCTTCTTGGGGTGCACGTCCAAGCTATTTCTTATGAAAAAATAGTACTCTACATAGTACAAACTTTAAAACACTGGTTCAAGGTTAGAATAAGGTGAAAGATCATCTACGGTGTGGGCGCTATCTCACTCAATTATTGTGTCGTTACCTCCAATCTAGTGTTGCCTTTATAACTACTAGGGTGTTCAACCTCACTGCCCCTCTTTTGGTTAAGTTTATTTTAACTTAGATGAGTTACTATACAAGGAAAACTCAAAACAAACAAAAAAAGATATATCTATGTATATGGACATTAGTGGAAACCAATCCTTCTAGTTGGATGGAATCATATGAAACCATTTTTTTTTTGGGCGAGGTGAATCATATGAAACCTTTTTTTTTTTTGGCGAAAAGAATCGTATGAAATCTTGAAAAGGCATGCTTAGAAGTTTAGCAAAAATCTAGGAGAAAAACACGCACTTAGAGGAGGCAATATACCATGTGCGCATAAAAAATCTGATGTCCAAATGACGAGTCACGAAGAAGCGGGTAAAGTTACTATGCATGCATTATTTTCTCTTCCCTCTTTCATGATTTCTCAATTTCATATCTCCCAAATGAGGACTTCAAAAACAAATATGAGGTTATATAATCACTTCTCTATATTTGCGTGATATTCTTTTAGTTTGGAATTTTTTAACATGGTTTATTTGTTGGGGCCTTCTAAGATTCCACAGCTGAGTTTCAAGTTTGCATATTAGGGAGGGGTGGGAATTGATTCAATCTATATTTAAGGGCAATATAGATACGGCCTATCTAGAGGCTTTGTTTGGATGTGAGATAGTGCCGGGTTGGCTTTACACTCCGAAGACACCGGTGAGTAGATATGGGCTTTAAGTTATCCTGGCCTGGTCAAAGCCTTTTGGTCATCTATTTACTTAGAGCTTAAAAAGGGGTTAACTGGATTCATGTCATCTTAATGTATCTTCTTTCAAAATCATAACTAAAATTTTGGTACTTGTAATAATGTTAGGGAAAAGCTAAAGTTTGCCCGGGTGAAAAATTAGCCTCGAGCACCCGAATTCTGACTTTCCACCTTTTCTTCGTAACCTGCATGCATTAAAGAATGATCACATGGTATAGATGGGAAATCGGGTGTTTTAAGGGTCATGAATACACGGATTTTTCTCATGCCTCGAGTTACAGTCAATTTATACTGGAGTTCAGTTGCTTTATACTGAAGTTACAATGATTATTTTGGTGTAATTTGTGACTATTCGTGGTGTAAACAAAAATTCGGGTGATATGGCCCTCTAAAATACCTGAATTTTTCTTCTCTACCAGATGAGATTAGATCTCATCCACAAAGCAAGATCTGATGGTTAAAAGGGTCATCTGATTTTTGATCTAATGGTCTAAAATTTGGGTGATGGGATCTAATTTTTCATCCGGGTGAGCTATAGACACCCCCATAATGTTATTACAATTTGCCTCCTTTTTTACTGTTAAAAAAGTTCCGCCTCCTCTTCGAAAGACGCTAACGACACTTGTATTCCACAGGCCACAGCCCTTCCTTTCCTTCAACCACTCCTTCCACCTCCTCCAATTCCACTGCTATAATTTTTTTACCTCTAGTGACTCATCCCCCACCTCTCTAGCCCACCGCTCGTTTCCCTTAAAACGGAGTAGGGCTCCTATCTGGTAGAAAATAAAATGTGACAACATGCATGTTCATACTATAAAAGTATCTCCACTAAACTACCAATGTCACCTCTAATGCCAATAAAATGTCATATATGGACTGGTTGGTGATCAACAAGCTACCCATCCCGCCCAAATAATATCTACTACCTTCGTTCAAAATTACTTGTCATTTTAAGCTTGCACAGTTTTTCTCAAATAAATTATTTGTCTTTCTCACTTCTCAATGCCATTTTTTCTCTCTTCCCAATGCATCTCTATCTTTATCTCTCTCTTTCTCTTTTATGTGCACCCACCTTTTCCACCTATCTTTTAATTCTCGTGCCCAAAGCTAGAATACGCCAAGAAAGGTTCGACGGTAGGTGAGAGAGATGTCGAGCATATGCCCATCTCATAATCTGCCCATTCATTCTGTTTGGTTCTCCAAACCTACATGCCGCAAATCCGATACACCACCTTAAGATCTTATTGCCTCTCTAGTATGGTCCTAAGTATTGAAATTGTAACGATATTTTTCAGAAAGTGGATAAATCACATTAATTAGCATGAATCCAGTTAAATCTTATGAAGATGGGTTTTAAGTATCATACACTACAACAAATATGGGCTTCTATGACATTTTTTTGTGACAACATACCGTTTAGTCATCATACCGTTTAGTCATAAAGTTTGTTGGGTTTATGACATTTTTGAGAAAATAGGGTGTTTTATGACAAAAACCAAGATTTGTCATTAAAATTGGCCACAAAATTGTCATAAATCAACACTCCATTATATTATGACAAACATAAATGTCATGATTGGCAAAAAATAAATATCACAACAGTTATGACAAGTATGAATTGGCATCAGCAAATTTTCTTTATTTTACACCAAAATTTATGACAGATATGAATTGTCATTACGTTGCACACTTGTCAAATAACTGTCACGCGGGACCCACATATATTTTTTATTTGAAAGATAAAAGAAAAATGTACTTGATAAAATGGGAGTTTTTGGTAAATAATTTCTTTAGATCATGCACGCGTGGCCCACATGTGGTTTGGTTAATTAGATTAATTTGATTGAACAATTTTTTGGCCCATAGAACAATTTTATTTCTTTGTTGGAACAAATATTTTTTATTGAAACAAATAATTCGGATGCTTGGAACAATTAACTTATGTTTTAAGCATGCTAAACCCACTGCACAACAAGTGAAGGAGAAGGATATTTTGTTTTGGTAACAAAAGTGTTAACGGCTACACGAGCCAGCTACCGTAGGTTCATGTGTTGTGCCCTAGATTAGCTAGGCAAACGTTTCATGTAGAGCAATAACCATCGAGATTTGCGCGGCATGTCACTCGTCTTGAGTGGACGCGATGAACAGTCAAAGTTAGGAACAGCATTTTACAGAGGATTCGATCGTCCCAAACAAGAGCAAGGCGCCATCGGCTACCCGCTCTACAAGAAGATGATCGCGATCCGCGGATTAGCACGCTCACGGCTTCCCAAGCGCTCCACACTGTGTCGGGTCTCCAGTCTCCACAGGTCCAGAAGCTATCTGAAAAGCAGGTACAGAGATTCCAGGAGCACGACGGGAAGTCTGGAAGTCTTTCTAGGAGGCTCCCTCCCTGACTTTGAGGTCGATGGCCGGCCAATCAGGCTATTACGCTTTAATGGTCTAAAATTTGGGTGATGGGATCTAATTTTTCATCCGGGTGAGCTATAGACACCCCCATAATGTTATTACAATTTGCCTCCTTTTTTACTGTTAAAAAAGTTCCGCCTCCTCTTCGAAAGACGCTAACGACACTTGTATTCCACAGGCCACAGCCCTTCCTTTCCTTCAACCACTCCTTCCACCTCCTCCAATTCCACTGCTATAATTTTTTTACCTCTAGTGACTCATCCCCCACCTCTCTAGCCCACCGCTCGTTTCCCTTAAAACGGAGTAGGGCTCCTATCTGGTAGAAAATAAAATGTGACAACATGCATGTTCATACTATAAAAGTATCTCCACTAAACTACCAATGTCACCTCTAATGCCAATAAAATGTCATATATGGACTGGTTGGTGATCAACAAGCTACCCATCCCGCCCAAATAATATCTACTACCTTCGTTCAAAATTACTTGTCATTTTAAGCTTGCACAGTTTTTCTCAAATAAATTATTTGTCTTTCTCACTTCTCAATGCCATTTTTTCTCTCTTCCCAATGCATCTCTATCTTTATCTCTCTCTTTCTCTTTTATGTGCACCCACCTTTTCCACCTATCTTTTAATTCTCGTGCCCAAAGCTAGAATACGCCAAGAAAGGTTCGACGGTAGGTGAGAGAGATGTCGAGCATATGCCCATCTCATAATCTGCCCATTCATTCTGTTTGGTTCTCCAAACCTACATGCCGCAAATCCGATACACCACCTTAAGATCTTATTGCCTCTCTAGTATGGTCCTAAGTATTGAAATTGTAACGATATTTTTCAGAAAGTGGATAAATCACATTAATTAGCATGAATCCAGTTAAATCTTATGAAGATGGGTTTTAAGTATCATACACTACAACAAATATGGGCTTCTATGACATTTTTTTGTGACAACATACCGTTTAGTCATCATACCGTTTAGTCATAAAGTTTGTTGGGTTTATGACATTTTTGAGAAAATAGGGTGTTTTATGACAAAAACCAAGATTTGTCATTAAAATTGGCCACAAAATTGTCATAAATCAACACTCCATTATATTATGACAAACATAAATGTCATGATTGGCAAAAAATAAATATCACAACAGTTATGACAAGTATGAATTGGCATCAGCAAATTTTCTTTATTTTACACCAAAATTTATGACAGATATGAATTGTCATTACGTTGCACACTTGTCAAATAACTGTCACGCGGGACCCACATATATTTTTTATTTGAAAGATAAAAGAAAAATGTACTTGATAAAATGGGAGTTTTTGGTAAATAATTTCTTTAGATCATGCACGCGTGGCCCACATGTGGTTTGGTTAATTAGATTAATTTGATTGA
The DNA here is from genome assembly GCA_000970635.1 of Eragrostis tef. NCBI lineage: Eukaryota > Viridiplantae > Streptophyta > Magnoliopsida > Poales > Poaceae > Eragrostis > Eragrostis tef. The sequence continues at coordinate 161,209 of LAPY01000836.1, forward strand.
ACAATTTTTTGGCCCATAGAACAATTTTATTTCTTTGTTGGAACAAATATTTTTTATTGAAACAAATAATTCGGATGCTTGGAACAATTAACTTATGTTTTAAGCATGCTAAACCCACTGCACAACAAGTGAAGGAGAAGGATATTTTGTTTTGGTAACAAAAGTGTTAACGGCTACACGAGCCAGCTACCGTAGGTTCATGTGTTGTGCCCTAGATTAGCTAGGCAAACGTTTCATGTAGAGCAATAACCATCGAGATTTGCGCGGCATGTCACTCGTCTTGAGTGGACGCGATGAACAGTCAAAGTTAGGAACAGCATTTTACAGAGGATTCGATCGTCCCAAACAAGAGCAAGGCGCCATCGGCTACCCGCTCTACAAGAAGATGATCGCGATCCGCGGATTAGCACGCTCACGGCTTCCCAAGCGCTCCACACTGTGTCGGGTCTCCAGTCTCCACAGGTCCAGAAGCTATCTGAAAAGCAGGTACAGAGATTCCAGGAGCACGACGGGAAGTCTGGAAGTCTTTCTAGGAGGCTCCCTCCCTGACTTTGAGGTCGATGGCCGGCCAATCAGGCTATTACGCTTGGTGTGTTTTGTGGTGATCCTTGGTGATCGCTGATCATCGCCGTCTCTCACATCTGTCCAAGTGCGTGCTTTTGGAAACCGCCGGGCGGCGGGAAGTGGTGAACCAGAGGTTCCCTTTCTTTTACCAATGGATGGAAAGCGTACGGACATGGACTCTTGACTCATCATGATCTCAGTCGCAGGCAGGCAGATCGGACAACGTCAATCTTGAGCCCGCCCTTGACTTCAGTGCTGTCTGGGGTCGTGGGATTCAGTGTTCGGGCCGACCCAGCTGAAGGTCCCGATCGACCAAATTTTCAATCTAAAACACTGCTGATATTTGCGTTCCCCATCTCGGCGGTGTTGATGAAGCAACGCAAAACCAAGTTAAGCAGCATTTTGCGGAGCTGCCAACACCGATCTCTTTCATCTCTGCCGACAATTCTGGCGTGTAGCCACACGCACCGCCGCCGCGCCCCCACCAGTGGCACCACACTGGCCTGTCCATCTCGTTTATGTCTCCAATCCGGCCCTGTCTGATGGGTTACCCCTGCAACCGAGATGATTACTGTTGTAAAACTCTTATTGGGCCAGACCCATCTTCTAAAAGGAGATGTCCTGGTCCATGTGGACGTCTTTATCGAATCCAGACCCAACACGAAGTTAGGTTTTCCCACTTCCACCTATATAAATAGTTGAGGAGACCCTCTCTGTGTAAGCTGATATCAGAAATTCACAATAAAGAATATTGTCTCCTCTATTCCAGTTTTACTTTTTGTTATCTGTCGTGATCTACGTAACGTGCTCCGCCGATAACCTAACACGTTATCAGCACGCTCTAATCGAGGATTAGGCCCAGCAGATCGATAAACTACGGTATGTTTTTTGTTTTTCGTATGTTCTTGTTTTATCTTGACTCGTTGCAGCCAAGATCTGTCCATACAAGGGCTAGCCATGCCCGGATAGATTCATCAAGAAAACAAAGAGAAAAACACCAGATCAGGCGCAACATCGCCGGAACAAAGCCTCTGGTGGACAGTCTCCAGAGAGTCGAGTTCTTCAGATCTAGATCCAGATCAGAAAAACAAGAAAGCAAAGCAAACAGATCAGGCGAAACGTCGCCAGGACAGAGCCTCTGGTGCAACGTCGCCAGAGTTCCGCGTTCTTCAGATCTACTGGTTCACGAAGAACCCTAACCCTACCCGGCACGAAGTCCGGTACAGAGGCGCTAGTCGCCGAATTCTTCAAGATACAGAGGCTCTAGTCGCCGAGTTCTTCCAGATCCGTATTACAGAAGAAGCAAAGGGAACAAGGGATTCAACCCTAACCCTAGATCGAGTTCAAGATCCGCCGAGTTCAAGAACTAAATCAAAAACAGAAGAACATCATCAAATCGTCGAATAGATCTACAAATCAATGTCGCCGAATCGACGAATCCAAGATTTGCATCGACGAAACACACAAGAAGAAGCCGATGCGCCGCCACCGTGCGATGCCTCGGCCCGGCCCACGGCCCGGACTCCGAGCCGTGCGCCCTAGCCCTGGCCCGGCTGCGCGAGCCACGGCACAGCCACGCCGCCACTGCAGGCCACCAGGGAGGCAGCCAAGCCGCTGCCTTGCCGCCGTGGGCGAGTCGCACCCGGGCCTAGCCTCCCGCCGCGCCCACCCGAGGCGCGCCGCCGCGGACCCGACCTGCACGGGCCACCGCGAGCCAAAGCCTGGCCGCCGGAGCGAGCCGCCATGGCTCAGGCCACCGCACCAGGCCAGGCCTCCGCTCACTGCTCCGGCCCGGCAAGCGCCGGTGCAAGCTCTAGGACCTACCATGGCCAGATCTA
>LAPY01000837.1:28913-41668 GCA_000970635.1 Eragrostis tef
GGGGGCGGAGGTGCCCTGGACCAGGTGCTGGGCGTGCTCCGCCGCGACAGCGAGTTCCTCCAGGCCGCAGCCGGCGCGCCGCTCCGCGACGCCATCTGGCTCCGCTTCCTCGAGAAGCAGCAGCAGCGGAAGCAGCTGAAGTCGAAGCCCAAACCTTCGCAGCAACAGCAGATTCTGCAGCAGCGGCAGGAGGAGGAGCCGGCTCGCGACGCTCCAGCGTTCCCGCCTCCTTCGTACCCACCAGGTTCCTCACCGCCGACAAAAGCGCATCCCAATTCAACTCTGTTGCACGCACATCGTCTTGTTGCTGACAACATTTCCCACGATTTCGGTAGGGTTGTCTTGCACCGAGCTCATGATGGCTGACTTCCAAGCCCTCAAGGTGTACGTTGGTAGCTCTCAGAATGCTATTGCGCGGCGATTCCTCGGAAGCAAGCGGCAACCAAAATCTCAGCAACAACCTAAACCCAAACCCCTGGAACATCAGAAAGAGCAGCAGCAGATCCTTCAACCGCCGGCCTTCCCACCACCCTCCTACCCTCCAGGTTTCTCTCGTTCCAAAGAGCTCGAGGTTTGGTATGAATTAAGCTCCTTCAGTGAGTTGACTCACATTGTTGGCTAATTTTCTGTTTTTGCTTGGCAGGGTTATCTTCTATGGAGTTGATGATGGCTGACCTTGAATCTCTCAAACTATACTTCGACTACTTCTCGACCATCCTCACCACCCCACTTCCCCAGCATTATGATCCCGACCTCCTTGCTCAGTACTTTGTATCACGACCTCATATCCTTGCATTTCGCACCATTCAGGTTAGAAGTTGACATGATTGTGCTCCAGCCTTTACTTTATTGCGTTGTACTTGTCGAATTGTTGTAGCTAATACCTCAGTTTTTCTTTCCATCTTTGCTCTGCAGATATTGTTCGCGTTTTTCTCAGCTGCCGTGAAGTTACAAATTTCTAAAAGACTCAAGTTGACCACAGATGCTACCAACAACAGTGGCTTCGATGCTTCTCAATACATGGTCGGTCAACTTCTCAAGGAGACGTTTCTTGACCTCGGACCTACTTTTGTTAAAGGTCGGGCAGTAATGTTTGATAGCTCTAAAGACAAGGAGGTGACCATGCCCCAGATTGCTCTTGACGCCTGTCTTTTCTTATGCCTGCAGTTGGACAATCACTTTCAACAAGACCTGATATCATAGGTTCAGAGATTTGTGAGGTTAGGTAAATTACTCCTAGTTTGTATTTTAAATGTTCCGTTGGATTTCGGTAGACGTTATGCTAGTCCAGCATGTATTCTTTCAGTGGAAACTAACTTGCCCATTGCTTTGCAATATAGGCCCTTTCTGAGTTGCATGAAAGAGTTCCTCCTTTCCCAAGAGAGGAAGCAATGGAGATTATCGAGGAAGAATTTGATTGCCCTGTATCGCACATATTCAGTTACGTTTCGGATGAGCCTGTAGCAGCAGCTTCTTTTGGACAGGTTATTTCTTCATGTGCTTCCTTCCTGTTTGTGTTTTCTTCGAGAAAGTTATTTGTTGCTGCTGATGTATTGTTTTTTGTTTTCCTCATATAATCTCCATTGATTTGTACTGTTATACTCAAGAAACTGTTGTAATTCTACTTCAGGTTTACCAGGGGCGTACAGGTGATGGCGCTCTTGTGGCCATAAAGGTTCAGCGGCCGAACCTCCTTCCTTCTGTATTGAGAGACGTCTATATTCTACGCCTGGGGGTATGTATATTTCTATTTGCTAAAACACTGCTATATCTCATCTGTTCAATATATAATGATCTTTGGTTATAGGTTAATGATATTTTTCTGTGCTTGTGACACCCTTTACACCTTGTTCATCATCTGGCCCTGAGCATTATCCTGGTTGTTGAAGGTTTTGTTGTACTGTTTCTTAGTATGTTATCTGTGAAGTTTAGGTTTATTTTTGTTGTTTGATGGAACTGTCGGGAACAAGAAGCTCCACCGCTTCCATATGTGGTTGCTTTACTGTTACAGTAAATGTCAGAAGCTTCCCTGACACAAGATACACTAAACAGCAATATCTTCCTTTATGAACAACCTTTCTCTCACCTTAGTAACTCTGTGTTTTGCTTCCCTGTTCATAAACTTGCTTTTAGGTCAGTTCAGTGAACCGATGACAATAGCATTGCAGTATTTCTAACACTGCACATTTTTCTGATGCTTTTCTATTCAGTTATTTACTCCCTACCATTTGTTTCAGCTTGCTTTCGTGCGCAAGGTAGCCAAACGAAGAAGTAACATTTCCCTCTACGCTGATGAGCTGGGTCGAGGTTTTGTCGGCGAGTTAGATTACAATATTGAAGCCGCTAATGCTACCAAATTTCTGGTGCCTATTTGGTCTTGTCTTGCTAACATATGTCCGGTCTGTTTGGTGCTTTAGCTAATAATTTCCACTGTTACAGGAATATCATTCCAGATATCCATTTATGTTGGTTCCAAAGGTTCTGAAACAGTTTACTAGGAAGATTGTTTTGACTATGGAGTGGGTAGCTGGTGAGAACCCCAAGGAATTGCTCTCTTTGTCTAGAGGAATTTCCGTCCAGCATGTATTCTTTCAGTGGAAACTAACTTGCCCATTGCTTTGCAATATAGGCCCTTTCTGAGTTGCATGAAAGAGTTCCTCCTTTCCCAAGAGAGGAAGCAATGGAGATTATCGAGGAAGAATTTGATTGCCCTGTATCGCACATATTCAGTTACGTTTCGGATGAGCCTGTAGCAGCAGCTTCTTTTGGACAGGTTATTTCTTCATGTGCTTCCTTCCTGTTTGTGTTTTCTTCGAGAAAGTTATTTGTTGCTGCTGATGTATTGTTTTTTGTTTTCCTCATATAATCTCCATTGATTTGTACTGTTATACTCAAGAAACTGTTGTAATTCTACTTCAGGTTTACCAGGGGCGTACAGTTGATGGCGCTCTTGTGGCCATAAAGGTTCAGCGGCCAAACCTCCTTCCTTCTGTGTTGAGGGACATCTATATTCTACGCCTTGGGGTCTGTGTATATTTATATTTTCTGAAACACTGCTATATCTCATCCGTTCAATATATAATGATCTTTGGTCATCGGGTGATATTTTGTTGTGCTATGTGACACCCTTTACACCATGTTCATCATCTGGCCCTGAGCATTATCCTGGTTATGGAAGATTTTGTTGTACTGTTTCCTAGTATGTTATCTGTGAAATTTAGGTTTATTGTTGTCGTTTGATGGAACTGTCGGGAACAAGAAGCTTCACCGCTTCCATATGTGGTCACTTTACTGTTACAGTAAATGTCAGAAGCTTCCCCGACACAAGAAACACTAAACAGCAATATCTTCCTTTATGAATAACCTTTCTCTCACCTTAGTAACTCTGTGTTTTGCTTCCCTGTTCTCAAACTTGCTTTTAGGTCAGTTCAGTGAACTGATGACAATAACATTGCAGTATTTTCTAATACTGTACATTCTTCTGATGCTTTTCTATTCAGTTATTTACTCCCTACCATTTGTTTCAGCTTGCTTTCGTGCGCAAGGTAGCCAAACGAAGAAGTAACATTTCCCTCTACGCTGATGAGCTGGGTCGAGGTTTTGTCGGCGAGTTAGATTACAATATTGAAGCCGCTAATGCTACCAAATTTCTGGTGCCTATTTGGTCTTGTCTTGCTAACATATGTCCGGTCTGTTTGGTGCTTTAGCTAATAATTTCCACTGTTACAGGAATATCATTCCAGATATCCATTTATGTTGGTTCCAAAGGTTCTGAAACAATTTACTAGGAAGATTGTTTTGACTATGGAGTGGGTAGCTGGTGAGAACCCCAAGGAATTGCTCTCTTTGTCTAGAGGAATTTCCAACAAAATTACTGAAGCTTCAGAGAAGCAGAAGCTGGAAGCAAAAACTCGCCTTCTTGACCTGGTACATGCCAATTATTTCAAAATATGTGGATATAAAACAGTTTTGTAGCAAAGATTCTCTATCATTTTGTTCCGTCATTTAGGCAGTTCCAGAATCATGGTGCTTTCCTTTAATCTAGGAAGTCTTTGTTGCTCCTGCTTTGGTGGTAGCATAAACTTACCAGCAGATAGTGCATTTGGAAAGTTGAATTTATGCTTGCTGGCTATTATGTTTTAATATTTTGTTAATTGTTCTTACATTAAGGTTAATAAAGGTGTTGAGGCATCGCTAGTGCAGCTTCTCGACACAGGCTTGTTGCATGCTGATCCTCATCCTGGTAACATGCGTTATACTCCTGAAGGTCGTGTCGGGTAAGCTCTAATACAAGTAAAGGAATTCTCAAAAGTAGATTTAGGTGTCATGGTTTCTTTTCATGTTTTCTTATTCATGTTCCACGTGATGTGAAATATTTAGCTCCTCTTGTTGAATTATAGTTGACTTGAAGCTTTTATGGTAAATTTATCTGTAGCTATTGACATTTTCCCCCTTAATATATCAGGCTTCTCGATTTTGGTTTGCTTTGCATGATGGAGAAGAAACATCAGCGTGCTATGCTTGCAAGCATTGTGCACATAGTAAATGGAGATTGGGCTTCTCTTGTTTATGATTTGACTCAAATGGATGTAGTTCCACCAAGAACTAATCTGCGACGAGTTACAATGGTATTTAATCGAACTGCTGCTGTGCACCATGTTTTTTTTTTCTGTTTAGGTGGCTAGTCATTTACTCAGTAATTTTGAGATTTACACCTACATGGTGGCCATGTTCATTTCTGGCTGAAATGAAATGTTTTGACATTTGACAACCATTAAATTAGTTTTTTTTTTGAACGGAAAACTGCGGGAGGTAGAACCATTAAATTAGTGAGGGAACAGTAGTAGGATTAGTTAATCAGAGTCCACTTGTAGTCTTGGGCGGGTAGAAACTTCGTGGTATAGGAATGCCAATTGACATAGGTAGATCTGAACTTTCTTTATTTGTGGAAGTAAATTATCAAATAATACCTATAGACAGATATTGAGGTCAATTTTTTAAAGCTTTAGCACTGTTTTGGACCCATTATCTAATGTCTATATAAAAGACAACTTTTTGCCAAAATGTTGTGATGTTGATTGATGGCTCGATATACACATCTATCTGCTAATTATGTGTGCCTCTTTTTACCAGTTCTTAATGACATAATAATCATATCAATATGCTTTATTGAATCATCCAATGAACTTCTTTATGTTAATTTACTAATAATATAATATAATATGCAGCATGTCAGTGCTTTTAAGTAAGCCACTCAATGTTTTCTAATGTCTTTAATTAGTATGTCTTTCATATGTTAGGAGTTGGAGGAGGCATTGGGCGAGGTTGCTTTTGTTGACGGAATTCCAGAAATCAAGTTTAGCAAGGTGGGCAGTTTGCTCTATTCATAGGTTCCAATTCAGTACGGCCGTGGTTTGATGCTTTTATCTTTATGTGCTTAGTGACACTCATTGCACATGTTTTAGGTGCTTGGGAAAATTTGGTCTGTTGCACTAAAGTACCACTTTCGTATGCCACCCTACTACACACTGGTCCTCCGATCCCTTGCCTCTTTGGAAGGTTAGCTGGTTCTAATTCGAGAAATATGCATATACTATTCCCTCTGATTTTGAAGTTAGTACAGTTTTCATATTCACAAACTAAGAAAAAGGTGTCCTAACGTTTTATATTTAAATCTGATGGAATGTTTGGCTTGTTTCTTTCCAAAGATGGCTGGCTTTCTAAGGCTTATTATCTTCCTCCCTTTGTGATTGATAGGACTGGCCGTAGCAGCGGATGAGACTTTTAAAACATTTCAAGCAGCATACCCGTATGTTGTTCGGAAGCTTCTTTCTGATAATTCACCTGAGACAAGAAGACTCTTGAATCAGGTACCGCATGCTATGCACACGTGTATGTCGATACAAAACAACTAATACAAAAGCCATATGCTATTACTGACACAACTTGTATTCTTTCACAGGCAGTTTTCAATAAAAGGAAAGAATTCCAATGGCAAAAGATTGTTGTGTTTCTAAAACTAGCTTCAGCGAGGTTTGTTTCATGGTTCCTTTTGAATTATTTGGATAGTAATTTTGAATTAGCTCCATCGGGGTTAGTTCTATTCATCTTTGTATTGGTTCTTTAATGTTTTGATTTATTTAAAATAGTGGTATCATGTCTTCTGCATAGCTAAACATTGACTGTTTATTCAGTGTGCTTAAGATTCAAATTTAAACATTGTTATGACCCTTGAATACTTATGCATGGCTTCAGTTAAGAAAGTATTTCTGTAAAAGTTATTGAGTTGATGAAAAATATTACTTGGTTTATCATTAGACCAGAACACCAGAGTTGCATGAATGATTGTCTATGCTTAGTTTGCTATGCATGTGCCAATGACCGCAGAAGCAGTTGTAGTTGCTAAAGATTTGTACATCTGCTCATGTCATTTTCATCATGAAGGGGCAACTTCAAGTATAACAATGGAGTTATGCCTGACACCAAGGACACAAATGTTGCTAGCCTTGCGGAGATCAGTGATTCATCTTCTCTTGATCGTGCTACACCAGAGATGGCATTACGCACGGCAAACCTGTGTTTGAGGCTTTTATTATCAAGAGATAGCGTTGTGATTAGGAGACTTATTATGACAGCGGTATGTCACCTCTTATTCGTGCTGCCCTTTACTAATTTCAACAGGCCCTCTTGACTGACCTTTCTGAACTAGATACTTCTGAGCTCACCCTGTATGCACCTGTGCAGAATGCGAAATCTCTTGTCCGTGACATGATCTCCAGGGATGCACGGATGCTCCGGGTGCTCCTGAGTAAGGTTGTAGCGGATATTGTCTGCGAGTGGATGTTGAATGTTACTGGCTTAAAACGGGCAGGAGAGAGCAAGCCTCAGCCGCACCCGACTACCGGAAAGAATGAGGGAGATTTGGTGCTGTTCAAAGAATCATTCCAGGCTGCGCTAAGAGATCGCAGGCTGCAGGTAATATTCGCCAAGTTTATGAGGGAGTTAAAGGAGGAGCCCCTGTTGATGGTCAGGGTGAGCTGGAACATGTTCGTCATCTCGGTCGCATCCGCGGCGATGGGCCTGCACCGTTTCATGGTGTGCTTGTCGGAAGAGTACCTGCCGACATTGTCGCCGCATGTGCCTCCGCCGCGGCTAGTTCAGATTCAGAGCTTATGAATTGCAGCAACCAGGCCGATTGGCCTATGTATTTCAGATGGTTGCGGTTGTCCTCAGTAACTTGTATATAAATGTTGGCACGTTGCAGGGTGATCTGTAATTGTTAGCGAATTTTCTGGTTTATCAAAGAAATGTATCCGACTACTACTTTATCAAAGAAATATCCGACTACTAATTGTTTCCAGTGTAGTTGTATGTTTCCTGTTGCTATATATTTTTCTGGAGCTGGCACTGAAGCCTGCTTTCACTGGTAGAAGATCTGAACAACGTGAACGTTACTTATTACTGAACGAAAGAAACGAGGAAGAAACTGCAAGGCAGTGTCAGGCTCAAAATGTTCTGGCCCATTGGGCTCAAACAGTATGTCAGTAGTATGTGCTCTTAAGTGGCCTATTACATCTCAAAAAAAAAAAGGGGCTATTAGGCCGAGATTCAGTCAGGCCTGGTTTAATGCTTTACCTGCAGCGGTACTGCTGTAGTGTGTGCTTTGTGATCTGTCTGCTCGAGCGAGTCTTGCAGAGGAGGGAGGGCGACGGGGAGGTTTGGGAGGAGGTAGGGAGGATGGTGGGGGGACGAGGTGGTGGAGCGGGGCGGAGGCAGGAGAGGCAGGCCCTGATGGTGGCGTTCGGGGTGGCGCTGCTGATGGGCACCGTCGTCTACTTCCGCATCTGGGCTCGCCAGTCCAGCGACCCCTCCTTCACCGCCGACGACCGTGAGGAGCTCCGGTTCGCCCCCAATTCCTCTCCCACCTTCCTTTCCGTCTTCCACCACGAATTGTAGTTTCGTAAATCATTATTCGTCCTCACGGAAGAAGATAGGATCATACGAGGGAACTATTAAAACGATCATTTTGCTCAATTTTCTGATCACGGATGAGGGGTTCAATCCGTTTGTGAGAAGTTTGAAGGCTTTATCTGTTGGTCACAGGTAGGAGCTAATTATTCATTTGCGCGTAAGAGACAATTGATCCGGATGGAGTCCTTTTAAAAAGATGCTTCTAGATGTGCATCTGGACTAACTTGCCTGATCCATGCCACTGTTCATCACGGGCAAAATGATAACTGTGCTTTAATTGCTTCTAAATGTCTGAGTTGGGTAATTCGAACGAAAGCTTACCGTTTTTAGAACCTTAGGGGAGATCAATGGAGATGACTTAGGCACAAATAAAATTCAACAGGTGTATGTTGGATCCTTGGTTCAATCCGTAGTGAAGAATTTGACTGGTTTATTGTTTTAGCCAGACTTGACTGCTTGATTCTGCATCTGCAACTCACATCATTAGCTGGAGATGAGCAATGACCTTAGGCCGATTTATGTTAATTGTTAGCTGAAGACTACAGTTTGTTTCTCTTTTTGTATGAAGTGACATTGTTTACCACATTAATCATTAGGAGGCAATTTGAACGGGCAAACCTAGAAGCAATGGATGAATCTGCCGAATGGAGAATGAAATATGATACAGAAGTTGGGGAAAGCAGGCGGTTGCAAGATGAACTTTCAAAGGTGTTGTCTACTGATATAAAACACATTTTATACTCAGCCACTCCATCAAGAATGCTGATTTAATAGATTTCTTGACAGATTAAGGCCTCATGGGCTGATTCAACCAGGCGTTTTGAACTGTTGCAAAAGGTAATTTTGGGTCAAACTTTAGTATTTCTCTCACAATATCATATCCTTCAGCTCTAGGCCTCCTTGATCTCTACTTCTGCTTTCCCTCCATTCATCTTCATTGTTAAACTCTGCAATGTGTTTGCTTTGCTTATGTTCCATTTTTGTTGGTGCAGGAATATGCAATCTTGAAAAGGCAGACCGAATCATTGAGACAGCAATGCAACTGCACTGTTCCTTTGACCATTAGACAAGCTTAAGGACATGGCACGAGTTTGTAGCTTTTTGTAAGATTAGCACATAATTTCATTTTTAATTTGCTTTGAATTAGGACTGTTAGATTTAGATATGAGATGGGAGAAATGGCTACTGTAGTGTTTCAGTGTTTGTTACTGCTTGTGTGCAGTAACCTCATTCAAAGTGGTCCCGGGGTCTTCATGAGTAGCAGTACAAATTGTAGAACACAACACATCGACAATTATGAGATGACTCTTAGCTTTGTTTGGACAAGGATCTCAATATGGACTTCATCTTATAAGGCTGTCTGTGTCTTTAATTACGCATTATATTGATGGTCATCCGCGGTTCTTTTTGCTAGCAGGCTACGTGCTTCACTGACCCCTGCTCATTCATCAAACTGAAAGGGTAGAAATTGGATGACAGGTTTATTAGTGGCTCAACTGAATAATTCATCTGTCTGTGTGTAATGCTGGAATGTCCAGACCAGCCTTGTAAGCTGAGTTCTGGCAACCGGAAGGAGGGCGGTGGTACATCATGATCCGTTGCTTCGTGAAGAACATATTCGAAATCTGAAAAAAAAAATGTGGTGATGCCCATCGACATTGTGAAACGTGAAGTTGGTAGGTTATGAGTACTGTCTTCGCGACAAACAAACATCCGGTGTAGCAGCATGATATATTACACGCACCAAATTTACTACATCACAGTTCACATAAGAGAGAGAATTTTTCACAAGACTGAATGTACGCTGTGCCCGTACATACATAGAGATCATTACAGAAGTTGCAGCCGTGCTCAAACCAGATCTTCAGAAAAGTGGTATAGCAAGCACTGACACACAGTCATGGGATCAACAGTATCTTGCCGATGTGGGAGCTGGTTTCCATTAGCTTATGAGCCTCAGCCGCTTCAGCTAATGGGAACGTCTTGTAAATCACCGGTTTCACCTTGCCAGCCGCAATGGCAGGCCACACATTCTTTTCCACCTCACTAACGATCTGAGCTTTATTAGCAAGGCTTCTACCGCGCAGTCCAGCAGCTGCATAAAATTAATCAAGTATTAAACTAGGAAATGGCAATCATAATCCTATAAGTGTGCCATGTCCTAGGACATGGCATCTATAGGGAAACAAGTTTTTTTAAAAAAAAACTGACAAAAAATATCAACAAACAAAAATGACATATGTATTGAGCATCAATGAAACTTGAAATGTGCATATGACCTAAGCAACATACCTTGTATGGTCAATCGTCGTGCGAGCACAGCTTGAAGGTTTACTTCAGCTACCACACCTCCTTGGAAACCAATGATGAAAAGTCTACCATCAACACCTAAGCTGTTCAGGTTGCGCTGGAGATATGATCCTCCAATATTGTCCAGAATGACATCAACACCTGGTAGAGATATGTCCAGAATACAGTCGATACAACATATAGATTTGATGATAATGTCTTGGTACATATTAGCTACCATAAAATGCATCGAAGTAGTTCCTCATAGGAGAAATGCTATTAAGCTTAGATTGCTACAAGTATTCAGGTACCATGCATATAACAACTCAAATGTGACATGCAGTATAAACGATTGAAGATAATCAAGTTGAAGGTCGTACCCTTTCCATTGGTTTCTTGTTTCACACGTTCAACAAAGTCTTCAGTTTTGTAGTTTATGCATACATCAGCACCCAAATCTTTGCAGGCTGCTAGTTTTTCTTCACTTCCTATAATATTCAAACATGAGTTTTTTAGGGACATTACCAAGAATATCGTACTATATCTTATTCTCATTATAAAGAACAAACCTGCAGTGACAAAAACCTTAATTCCAAGGTGCTTGGCTATCTGTATCGCAAAAGTACCAATTCCACTTGATCCTCCATGGATCTGTGAAATCGAAGATACACAATCATCATGAACAGACACAGCCAGAGAGATTCCACTGTTAATTACGTGCTAAGAAAACAAATGCACGGGGCTTTCTCAGGAATTTCAGTTACCCCGAACAGATTACCTCTAATAGTTCCTTTACTATTCACAGTCTCAGCTAGTTTAGTCATGGCCATGTCAAATTGTCGGGGCGAAAGAAACTCACAACAAAGTGCATCAACTAAGAAGGAGAAACTTTCTTACAAGGAATGATTCACCGGGGGAGAGGTGGCTGGTCATAAATACGGTCGACCAGACAGTGCAGGCCACCTCGGGCAGGCCGGCCGCGTCCGTCAGTGACACCCCCTCCGGCATCGGCAGCAGCTGCCCCGCCGGAACCACCACCTTCTCCGCGTAACCCCCACCGCTAAGCAGCGCGCACACCTGCAAAAGGCAACAGCAATATGAGCAAAACTAACCAAAGCAGCAGAAGCAAAATCTCAATTCGCCTTTAGGAGCACGCAGGTAGGCAGTTGATTCACACTTCACCTTGTCGCCAATGGACCATCGCGAGGGGACGTTGGTCCCCAGAGCAACGATGGTCCCGGAGCACTCGAGCCCCGGGTAGGGGGAGGCGCCGGGCGGCGGCGGGTGGCGACCGTGGCGCTGGAGCGTGTCGGCGCGGTTGACGCCCGCGGCGGCGACCTCGACGAGCACCTCCCCTTCTCCTAGCGCCGGCAGGTCCTCGACTTCCTGCGCCTCCAGCACCTCCGGCCCGCCGCCGCGCGTGATCACCACCGCCCTCATCTCGCTCCGGTCAGGCCGCCTCACTCCTCGCCTCCGCTTGTTTGGTTGCTGTTGCTTGCTTGTCCCGTTCGATGACTCTCGCTGTGGTACGAGTAGCCTGCCTACCTATGGCTCTCCTTTTGGGCCGGGCTCCTACGATAAAGTGGGCTAAACCCAGGGTTCAGAACTTGGCTAAACCGCTCGGTTCGGCCTAGCCCAAGAAGGTTGGACGGCAATATGTCTTTTTCCGTTGTTGGACCTTTGGTCAGGTTTCTATTTTCCTCTCCTTTTTTGATTTTTTTTTCGTTTATAGAGGGGGCATGATCACACTTTTTTGTAGGATAAAAGAAAATGATGCGATTGGGGCATGATCACAATTTTTACAGTGAATTTTGATTTACAAGATTGTATGTAGAGATTCTGAAGTGTAAGTATATTCTAAAAGGCCTCAAACTTCCTATAGGATTTGAATCCTATAAAATTCCTCTTTTTTTACAAAAAGAATATTTTGTTTATCATGCTCCTTGTATGCAAACAGTCATCACTACAGCTACGATCATGACTATAAATTTCGGACTTTTATGCTTTCATTCATCTCAAAAGTTCACTTTCTCTTATATAAATAATGAAGATATTCAAGTTTTATTGTAATAAGTTCTAACCAAAAGAGTTTAACTTTTCATTTGGCAAGTATAATTGGCAGAAAATCAACCCAACTTCCACAACACAGCCGAGACTTTTATTGAGGACGCTGCAATGTTGACGGAGAAAGCTCAGAGGTTGCTGTCGGTAGTGTTGTCACAATAAAGCACAAATAGAGAGCGACAATATATGTAGGTCACGTAAAGAAGATAAGTGAAATACAGAAAGGCAGATATGACAGGAGTTGTACATCTCAGAGGGTGTGATTTAGAAAGGAAAAAGTCTATTTCACTATCCTCAAGTATCCATGTAGTCCCTTTAACCCTCTAAACTAAGTTTTGGTCCATTTTACTTCCTCTAACTATTTAGATTGGTTTAATTTACTCTCTTATAAAATTTTTCTTTTTTGTATCTCTAGGTATGCATCATAATGT
>LAPY01000837.1:87732-103173 GCA_000970635.1 Eragrostis tef
AGTGCAGCGAATTAGCGCGCGGAGCGGCGGAGGTGGGCGAGAGGCGCTCTTTTACTCGCCCATGCGAGTACGATGCGCCCCCGAGAAGGGGATATATCGGCGCAAGGACTAGGCGTGAGCGAGAGATGGCCTCCGCCTTGCTGCGCGCGTCGGCCCGCAGGGGAAGCGCCTTCCGCCGTGACGTCTCTGCAGTGGTCGCGGCCGCGGCTGCGCCTTCAGGGGCGAAGGGACCGGTCGGCCGCCGGGGCGTACCGCGTCCACCATGCCCGCTCCGTCGCCTGTCCTCTGATACTCCAGGCGATCAGGTTCCCAAGCCGCTCGCGGAGGAGGTAAATTTCCGAGTTTTTCTTTTTGTCTCCTTGTAGATCCGCCTCAAAGAGCTCGCTTTCGTGCCTAGTCTCATTCGTAGATCTGCCACAAGGAGCACCCTTTATTGTCGTTCCACAATTTCAGAATCCCGTCGGCATACCTGCCTATTTTGTCGTAGGATTGTTGGCAGTCCCCTTCGTCGTGGGTGTCTAGCGATTCCATGTTGGTCCATCGGCCTAGAAAATTGACCAGCTTGCTCATCAATCGGAGAGCGATCTTACAATTTCTTTCGCTGTAATTTTAGTTTTTTTTATAACTTCTTCACATATGAGGTTAGATTCCTATAGTTGGAACTTGGAGAGCAACAGAGTCAATCGCCTGAAAACTCGAATCAATCTCTATGTTTGATTCTTTGTTTTATTATAGTCGTTGGAAGCTTAACCACAATAGCACTGCCACCAAGGTTATGAACAATATGTCTTTTCCTGTATTTGCTATATATATTCTGGTCAAGTTCTGTTTTCCGTTGGCTTCATCACTAGGTATCAATGATATGATTATGTGTTACGGATCACAAAAGTTAATGTTTAATTTGAGGTCAGTGAAGGTTTGCTTTTAACTTTTCTATCTTCAGTTCTTCAGGTATTGAACCATACAGTTTCATATTGGTTCCATGACGATTTGATATGTGAAAATGGCTTCATTCCTAATTTTGTTTTGTTCTTATACGTTGAGTTCAGGGATAAAACTGGGGTTCAGTTTCAGATCAGAAGTCAATCATTAGCCTGCATCCTTGTTTTACTGGAAAAAGATTGACAACTCAAATTTGTGTGTTTTGTTTAAAAACAAATTCGAAAAGAACACTAAATCAACCATTGGAATCATTATTTTCTGTAAATCCAAGCATGTATGCACGGGTGAGGCCAGGCTTGTTGACCGCCGGTGTCATCGGCATTATATAACGGTGTCATTGCAATCATAAACAATGTTTTAACTGTAATTTACACTGACTTCTCTGAAATCTGTCGGTGTCAACTGGCACCAACAAACAGCTGTACCTCCCCTATCTGTCGGTGTCAGCTGTCGGTGTCACAGGTTCATGTTTGAATTAAATAAGAAACCAAAAAGAAAAGGAAAAGAAAAACTCATCTCATCTCTCTCTCTGTGCTGAAGGCCACTGTTATCCAAAAGCTGGCCCAGCCTGTAGCTTCATCTTCCTTTTATCCAGAAAATAAAATGTTGCACTTCTTTTCCACTCTGTCCTCCTGCCCCGTTGGATCCGCCACTGCCTGCATGTATATGGTCATACCTTGAGTGACATAGACAGGACTGATCACTTGACCGCTCAATCAGCTCGCCTAGGCATCATAGTTACTGTGGCATATGTATATATGTCGGAATACAACTCTGGCTTTTATGAAGGTTCAGCAAACCTAGGAAAATGGATATAAGGATTCATCTTATATATCATACAAATTGAGATTCATAAGAAAAGTAAAGGAAAGAGAGACTGAGATGGTCTTCCATTTTGCTGGCCTGTCCGGCTGACATCTGTTATGGGTTAGGAAGGGGTGATATAATATATTTGCAACGGGAATCTGGTGACCAGCTTAGTTTTTTAGTATTCTTTTCTGGTAAAAATCATTTAGACTTTGAAAATATGATTTCACCTGATTTATTTGTAGTTTTCTGTCAGTTGAAGTTAAGTCATGGTAGCTGCATGCTGATGAGAACCACACTAGTAAATGTGACTACACCCTCGTGGAATTCATCGCCCATGCTAATTCTAATGAATGTGTTATGCAATGTCTTGGTACTCTGTGAAGCTGCAGCCCAAATACACATTGATGATAAATCACCCTCTGAGGTTGATTGCCAAAGATTGGGGTTCCAGTTCAATATGTTTGCTAAGCGCCATGCTATAATAGAAGATAAGGGCTTCCAGATGATTATCGTAACAGCAGGGGAGTAAAAGTTTGTGTAAATGGCAAAGGCCTTTTAGTAAACAAAAGAAGAGGTTGCAGGGAATGGAGCACCGTACTGCACTATACTGGCCAATCAAATAAGTTTATTCTTTTGTAGTTTTATTGCTACATTGTATCATTTGTACTGATAAATTCATCATGAGTGCTCTTGTTATTTGTTTTCCTACTTTTTCTTGACATTAAGGTTGAGTAGTCTCAGTTATCTTTAATTATGGTGATATTTCCTAAAAAAAATTATGGTGATGAGAATGTAAATTATTAACTTGCTTACGGTGTGTTGCAGGTGAATTTGTTGCAACAACGTATTAAGGAAATGAATCTCAATTTGGACAAAAGATGCCTAGTGTCTTCAACCCTTGAAAAGTACGTACCAATTTAAATATGCTCCTAGTAGTGATGTCATTTTTGTAACTTGTTGAGTACTGTTGTATGTCCAGACTTGTTGAGGAAAAGAAGGGGAACAGTCCATTCGTCCAGTGGTCTTTGCGGGTGGGTGTTGTTTTTCTTGTCGTGTTTGCTAGGCTGTGCACAGCGGACAGTCCAAGCCAGGAAGCATGACTAGGTATTCTTCGTCTTTGTATTCTGACAGTTAAAGTTTGTCCTTCTTACTCAATTTAGAATTTTTTGGTTGCGTGTCGTGTCTAGTCCAAGCCAGGAGGCATGCTTGGTTGCGTGTCGTGTCTAGTACCTCACAGCAATAAGGTCTCTAGTGAGATATTCCAACCTCCTTGTCTAAGCGATTCAAAAGAAAAAAAAAAAACCTCCTTGTCTAAGCTTTTTAGGTCAAGCTCCTACTCGAACCAACCTTTCTGGGCTGGGTAGGCATGTTTTGATTAAGTCTAGTGAACCTCTACAAAATATTCCTTGCTGCCAATTATCACCTCCTCCATATGAAGAAGTGGAGAGATTTTCTAGTTGATCCACTCCATTAAAACTTGACCAATTTCATAGTTACCCTTCAAGTTGCAAACCCAAAATCGACAAAATTAATTAAAGAGTTAATTTAACATAAAAACATAACTATTTGATCTAGCATTGCAAGGAACCGGTAACTTCTAAAACCTGTTTCACAAAACCACAAGTTTTTGCGCCGTCTGTTACAAAAACACACAACTTCTAGTTTTGGTCCCACCTGTCATCCACATATGAAGTGCCTAGAGCCAGCAAAGGTTGACAAGTGGGCATGGGCGGAGCCAGGTCCCTCCTTACTCCTGGCTCTGGCTCCGCCACTGCAAGTGGGCCTAAGACCAAACATTGTGGTTTTGTACAACATGTAACGCAAATTCTCGTGGTTTTATAAAATTGGTTTCAAAATAGAAGATTTCTTGCGACGAGAGATCAAATAGTTGTGGTTTGTGAAATTAACTCATTAAATCAAAAATGAACCACCAACCCATGATGTTAAGCCTCGTCATGCTCCAATAGCTTTACGATAAACGTGTTTCAGTTTTACAAGGGGCCTATATCATTTCCCTAAACCTCCCCAACCAGGAAGCACCTCCTATCTCGCGCTCACAAGAGGCTCCATCGCCCAAATACCTAAGCGAGAGGAGTCATCAACAGCAGCACTAGAGGTTGTAGCCAAGACAGACAACATCCCACATAATATGGCATGTCATTTGTTTCGCTTGTGGCACCTCATTTATGGGTTCCATGTCTGCAGGACACTGCGAAAAAGTGGTTTTGTCTGTGGGACATCGCTAAACTTGATTGTCTCATGGACACTACAAAACTGTAGCATTTGTCCATAACTATAGTAGAAAAATATACTATTTTTTAAAAAAATTTATCTCAATGCAGAAAATGCGATAAAACTTGAAATTTGGCACAATAATATAGCATGTATTGTTTGCATAGTTTGGATTTAAAAATAAATATAAGTTTGAAAGAAACTTTATGAATCAATCAAAATAAATTTATAAAAAACACATGGGTAAAGAATATAACCTTGTGTCTTCATGCGAAATTTCAAGTTATAAAGCTTTTTTTTTCTTTTTTGCATTGAGATGAAAAAACATCAAAATAGTCTATTTTCCTGCTGGTGTTTTGTGGTCAAATATCACAATGTTGCAATGCCCATGGGACAAAATCAAGTTTTACAATGTCCTACATACACTATAGACAAAAATCTCATTTATTGAAAATGAAACTCCGATCAGCCTAATAACTCGTATCAGTCCTCCCTATGGTAGATCTACAAAAAAGATATTTGCTCTTAAATGTTTCATAGTAGCAAATTATTTGTATGCGCAAAAATGATGAACTTTCTACTACAAGATGTTTAACCCAATTTGTACCGCTTTTGTTTTTTTAGAAAAGGGATGTTGCTACCTCTGCTAGGAAGTTCACATTATTTATCATGGTTGTAGTTCAATGTGGTAGATGCACGGCTGTAGTGGGTTTGATGTTCCCACAGCTGAGTCCAGTGGTGTTCATTGCACGGGCTTTAAAATTTATGGAGGTCTAAACAAAAAGAATCTTGTCATTTAAGAATATCAATTACAAAACCAACTGCAGAACCCTTGGTCTAATTCGCGAGACGAATCTAATAAGGGTAGTTAACACATGATTAGACGATGATTACTGTAGAATTATTGTAACATCACTGTAGCAAAACATAGATTAATTAGGCTCATTAGATTCGTCTCGTAAGGATGTACCTATCTGTAAAAATGTTTTGTTATTAGACTTTACTTAGTACTCTTAAATAATAAGATTCTCTTTGATGTGGCACGTCTAAATTTTAGAGAGGAGAGAAACAAACACCCCCTCAATCTGATTGAGATGATGTATGCCATGTAATGCTTATAGTTAGCAGTTTTCTACAATTTGCTTGCACGTATGGGCCATGTGTTCAGTCAGGTGATAATTTGCATCTGTTCACCCATCCTTTATACCAGACAATGGTTGTAGTTAGCAATGCAACTTGCTTACATGTACGGACTAAATATATACCGTTCAGTAGGGTCATAGTTTGCCTCTGTTTAGCCGTCCTTTCTGCTGGAAATAAAGGGTGGAGTTTGGAGCAATGACGGATCAGAGAGAACGGTTTGGACCATGTTATCAAGACAATAATGAAGCAGCGAGTGGTGCACTTAATGATTGAGTGCGCATATTCTTTTCTTTTCTTTCTTTTTTGAATCTTCATATTGTTTTCTTTTCAACTGAGTCACACGTGCCCTATGGATGTCCAAACTGAAATATAATTCGTAATGTTGTGTTGAAATTGATGGAAGAATTTGCAAATCCAGAAATGCTCAGAAATCTTGTTTGGTTTAAAGCAAGACCTTTGGATCAGTTGCCAACTTAGTGTTCACAAGCTCATCCTTGTGCAGACGTGCATATATTCACAAAAACTTAGTTTTCCATATGTATAGAAGTGTTGCACCAATAATTAGCTTGTTAATCATGTGGTGTGAATGCACTAAGTGCACATGGTTACCCAACAAGAAACACGCACACGCACCCACTTTGTCACGTCGTAAAAACTAGAAAGCACTTCTTCATTTTTCTTCATTTTCCAGAGGTAGTACGAAGAGTACATGCATAGTATAGTTCTCGTTTGTGATTGATATATGACGTTATTAGTAACAAAACAAGGAGAAACTGAAAATAGTAAAGAATCCAGCAAGCTTACTAAACTGTAAAATTGCTCACAGATCTCGTATCTCAGGTAGCGCAAGGTAGTTTCAGCCCGCTGTTCCTTTCCATCCAGTGGGAACTTAAACAAGGAAACGAGATTTCTAAAAACCATCGCGTTGTGAAACCCCTTCACACGGGAAATTAATTGCAAAAAGAAAAATCATCCAAACAAATCATTGTATCCACATGCCGACTCAAGACAGACCGAAAAAGGAAAACTTGCAGCGGGGGGAACACATGTATAGTACTACAAGTAGTAAAAAGTTGCATTGAATCACAAAAGTAAATTACCGAGTTCCCAGCGAGGATTTGACATCGGTCTGGACAGAGCGTAGGAACTGCATGGCGATAGGGCTTCCAACGCCGCAGCCATAGCCCTGGATAGCAGTTCAATCGAGCTTCAAAGATGCTGGAGTGATTGGATTACGAGTCCTCTTCCGCCTAGATCTGAAGCTCCTGGATCCGGCCAGGATTTATGAACGACAGAATGGGTGGACCAAAGCAGAACGTACTTTATGCAAAGAAATCCCAATGAACCTGCATATTTCTATGAAGTCAGACATAAGAGGAAGTCTAATAATCAAGACAGGCACTTGTCTTGTAGACAAACAAATAGACAAGTATGCAATTACTTGTCTATTTGTTTGTCTCACACGAGTCTTACAGCGCCAACCTACGCTCTCTCTCCTGCTTTTGCTCTGCTCGATGAAGCAAAAAGCTGACTCAATGGTCGATAAGATCACTATTGGGCCTGCTCCATGCAGGGACGACTGCCTCGGTACTATGCGTACGCGTGGCGGCGCCCACGCTGTTGAGGATCTCGTACACAGGCTATATGGGTTGCCCGCACGTGTAGGGTCCGCATGTCAGGCATTTCTATCGCTCTTACGGGGTGTTTGTTTCCTCTCTAAATTTTAGACCCTCTAAAATAAAAAAAATCTTGTCATTTAGTAGTACTAAATAAAGTCTAATTACAAAATCTTTTTGCACAATAGCATAAATTTACGAGATGAATATAATGAGCCTGATTAATCTATGTTTTGGTACAGTGATGCTACAATAACCATCTTTTAATTTTTTTCTAATCACAGCTTAATTACCCTTATTAGATTTCTCTCACGAAATAGACCAGAGGTTTTGCAGTTAGTTTTGTAATTAGACTCTATTTAATACTCTTAAATGACAAGATTCTTTTTGATGTAACTAATCTAAAAAAACAAACACCCCTTAGAGCGTCCTCAATGGTAGAGGCAGGTAAAAGGCAGCAACCAGCTCTTGCAAAGAACTGAAGAGGAGTGAGGTCTATATTTAAGTCTCTCGTTTTTCTTAGAGGCTGCCTCTTGTGAAAGAGTTAACTGCCTTCTCTCTTCTTTTTCTCCAATAAACAATTATAAAAAATAGCTTAGAGACAACCATAGGGGACGCTCTTATATGACATGTCAATTATTTTACTAAATTTTATAAATCTACAACTAATTATACCCGAGTAATACAAAACTAAAAATTAATTTTTAATTTTAAAAGATTACGACTATTTGTATCTTTTGTAACGCAAAATTACTACTTTAGGGTTGGGCTCACCTGTTAGTGACACATATTCATTTTGACGAGTGTGGATGACAGGTTGGTCAGGATCCAAAAATTGCAGGAAATTTATCTCAAGAGTCATTGTTTGTGTTACTTTGATGCAAATAATCATGAGTTTATGAAATTTACTCTAACTGCTATTTTGATGTCTGTAAGGAATCAAGAATGAGAGACACGGGATGATTTAATCTTGACGAAAGCTATGCATGTACTTTTCGAATACAACTTCTTGTTGCATATACGACAAATATAAAATAATGTTTATATCACTTATTTCATTCATCGAATGCTTAGAGCATTTTCAAAAGAGTCTTATAAATTGTTCGAAAAACTTATTTTGTAGGGCAACCAAATAAATGTTGAGCTAACTTCTCTTTCATCCAATAGGTGATCCTGAAAATAAATGTACAAAGTGTTCAATCGAGCCTAGTCAGTATTTGTACAAGATGCGCTACTACCCAACAATCTCAGCATCTTCGTCTTTAGAGTTTAGACACTCTCGATGCTTTTTTTTTTCGCAACTTCACTTCCTTTATAATCAATCAGGAGAATTACAATCAGTGTCGAGTAGGCTATATATGCAGGATGGCGCTACATTTTGCCATACACCCGCCTGCATTCCTACCAAAGCCTGCTTAGCTAGCTCATGTGCAACTCTATTACAAGCCCTGCTAGCATACATAAATTTGAAAAACGGAAAGCTTCCACTTATGTTCTTCATCTCGTTTAAAATACCCATGACCGGAGACCGTTGAACCTCCTGCCTCTCCCATAACTTGACCAGCTCCTGACAATCCGTCTCCAGGTGTAATCAGCCTGTTCGCTTGGCTGTTTTGTAGCGGCTGTTTTGCAGCAGCTACAGTGTTTCAGTTATTTCTTCTACATCCGTTACAGTATTTTTGCAGTCGCTATAGTGTTCGCAGTTATTTTTCTGCAGTCGTAACCGCAGCTGCAGCCGACCGAACAGACTGAATGTTAAAACTCCTCTGCTTCTTGCATACAACAAACCGTCTCGGCATGCCAATGCCTCCATAGTCAGAGCATCCATACAATGGTTGTATTGCAGTGCTTGAGCTCCAAGAAAATTGCCCACATCATCTCTGATCGCGACACCTGTTGCACCCTTCCTTATATCATCCATATAGGCACCATCAGTGTTGCACTTCACCCAGCCAGTGTCAGGTGGAGTCCAACGTGGTGTCCTCTTGCATATTGTCCTGTCCTTTTGGGGATGTAAAATCTGCCACAAGTCAAATGTTGTATCACGGACCCATAGCACAGCTTGCTTTACTGGTAGCACTGATTCTCCATGCCTTCTCTTGTTTCTCATCATTCAAAACGACCACATCCCACAAGTAATAATGGCTCGGTCTCTTGGTGATCCCAGCACCAGAATATCACGGGAGTGTTCCTTTACAAAGGTCTAAAACTTAGAGGAGTCACATCAAAAAGAATCTTGTTATTTAGAAGTATTAAATAAAGTCTATTTACAAAACTAACTCTAGAACTCCGGGTCTAATTCGCGAGAGGAATCTAATGAAGGTAATTAAGTCGTGATTAGAAGATGATTACTGTAGCATTACTGTACCAAAACATAGATTAATTAGGCTTATTAGATTCATCTCGTAAATTTACGCTCATCTGTAAAAAAGTTTTGTAATTAGACTTTATTTAGTACTCTTAAATAACAAGATTCTTTTTGATTTTAGAGCAAGTATTATGAAGCCACTTCAGCCGACGAAATGCTAGCAAAATCCTACGTGAAAGGGAAAGAAAGCATGAGAGAGAGCAAAGCTAGCGATTCACCAGGCACCGGCGCAAAGCGAGCGAAATGCATTCATTCGCAGCTAGCTACCGCTTTCCCCTCTCAACTCCTTGCACGTTGCACTAGCGCATTAAAGAATCGTGGGGCCTACCACCACCGCTTGGCTGACTGGGCTCTCCAGACGCCGGCAAGCGGGGGCAGCATTATCCTTGCTCTTAGAAGGTCTAAAATTTAAAAGAGGAGAACAAACACCTCGTAAGTAAGCTGATGCAACCGTGGAAGTTTAACTCCAGTAAAATCCTTTGTCTGCTCTCAAAAAACTCTAGTTATACTGCAGTCCATGAGCACATGGTCTATTGTTTCTTCCGGCGCACCACACCCCTCACAATTTGCAATCTGCTCAATATGTCGCTTATGCAGAATGTGTCGTGCCGACAGGAATTCATGGATAACACGCCACCAAAAAACCTTGACCCCTATAGACACTCTCCATCCTGAGGCATCTACAATTGACGTGTGTGTGGATTTTTTTGGGGTATTCGTTTCCCCCCTCTAAACTTTAGACCCTCTAAAATTAAAAAAAAATCTTGTTTTTTAGGAGTACTAAAGTTTAATTATAAAACCTTTTTATAAATAAACGTAAATTTACGAGATGATCTAATGAGCCTAATTAATTCATGTTTTGGTACAGTGATGCTACAGTAACCATCTTCTAATCACGGCTTAATTACCCTCATTAGATTCCTCTCGCGAATTAGACCAGAGGTTCTGGAGTTGGTTTTGTAATTAGACTTCATTTAATACTTTTAAATGACAATATTCTTTTTGATGTGACCTCTCTAAACTTTATACCCCTAGAAACGAACACCCCTTTTAGATATGTTGTGCTGCCGGCGCCAGTGCCGCCCGCCGCCGCTGTGATGTCGCGTCGGTGCCCGTACGAGGCACCCCGTGCTCTCCGCTTGTCTCGCTGCCCGGGCCGCGGGGGCCGCGGCCGTCAGTGCGCGCGCTCGCGGGCATGGCGGCATGCTTCTACGCGGTCATGGGCAGGCGTGGCGGCGGCCTCCGGCACAGGACGCGGAGCGGCTGTTGAAGTTCTTCGACGCCTTCGCGGTTCCAATCGCAAGTATCTCTAACAAGTGACGAACGGCAATGACGATGTTGCCCTGCTCCAATGGACTCGGCGAAATCGACATCAGAGAGGAGTCAGGACAACGAACCATGATGTGGGCCTTGCGATTTTCTCCATTCAATGGTTCAAGCTATCACAGCCCAGATGTGACCTCTGCATTGACTGAACCAATTCCAGATGACCAAAGTTTAGGTTGAATTGTTACTGGCATTTCGCCCCTTTTATCTATTCTCATTCAATTCACCTGCTAACTATCTCAACACCACCGCCTCTCTTTCTTGCGTAGCACAAGGCGCACAACACAAATGAGCTCAAGAACCCAACACCCCCCCCCCCCCCCTGCGCGGGCTCTCTCTCTCTCTACCTCTCTGTCTCTGACTCAGCTGCAAAGAATGGAATGGACTTCAAGTTCACAATTTATTTGAACATCTTGTTATTATTGTCAATACTTTCGAATCTTCCTGTAAAAGAAATGATAAACTGCGAGCTAATCAAAAGTTGCTGAATTCAGATATGAGCTTGAAACATGAAGTGGAGCTAATCAAATTGGCGCTTTACAAAGGCCATGCGAAACTAGGTGGAGCTCTCATTTCAATTCAATTTGCAGCCTTCTGAAAATGAATAGAGCTGCATTTTTAGTTCTCGAAGATATTGTTTCAAGTACAGGGCCAGGCACTTCTCCCTTAACACGGGCAAAAGCTTCTGGTGCTGTTAAGCTCATGATGTCATTTGATTTTGTGTTTATTTTGCATCTTATGAAAGAACTTATGGGAATAACTGACCCACTTTTCAAGAAGTTGCAGCAGAAATCTCAAGATACCACAAAAGAATTAATTTAGAAGTTCAGGGTTGATGGTTGGAGTAAAGTTTTAAATGATGTCACTTCATTTTGCACCAAGCAAGGTATTCCAGTTCCTGAAATGAGCAACTTCTTTGCTGATTTTGTTCGATCTCGTGAAGACAATGAAACTTCAGTTAGGCATCACTATAAATATGATCATCTTTACAATTGAAGTTGATCAACAACTACAAGAGCTAAATAGAAGGTTCAGTGAGCATACAACAAAGCTTGTAATTTTGTGAAACTCTCTGGACCCAACAAACTCATATAGATCATTCAAAATTGATGATGTCTGCCGTCTAGCAATGAAGTTTTATCCTTCAGATTTTTCAGAACAAGAGAGGATTAACTTGAGGTATTACCTGCAACATTACAAGCTTATGTGCTGCGGAATCCGGAGTTTCGAAATTTACCCACCATTTCCTCTCTTTGCCAAAAACTTGTAGAGACCGGGAAATCAAATGATTATAATCTGATTGAAAGGTTAATTAGACTTGTTCTTACTTTGCCTGTTTCGACTGCAACGACAGAAGAAGCTTTTTCTGCTATGAAACTTGTTAAGACGAGGGAATTAGATGGAGGATGAGTTTCTAGGAGATTGCTTGTTAATGTACATTGAGAAGGAGGTGGCTCAGAAGTTCACAACAGATAAGTTTATAGATGATTTCAATGCAAAAAAAAGAACGTAGTCGTGTGAAGCTAAAGTGAAACCATCTTGACTCTGTAATGTATGCTTATCAGTCCGTTTAGTGTAAGTTAAGTGGACTCACCTAGTAGGTGTGAGAAGAGTCAGTGAGTGAACTTTGAAACAGCTTAATGGCTGCTCTGCTGTTCCTTTCAAGAAGCAGTTTCTGGCTTTGAACTATGCCGGTCGAAGTTAAGTGATGATCATCAGGTATGGAGAGAAAGTCACCAAGCCACATTCAGCTCTCCATTGAGGAACTGAATGACAGAATTGAAATGGCAAACAGCAGCAACATCCACAAAACACAATCCACTAATCTAAACTCACTGTAAATCCATGGGTTCACAGGTCATTGATACATAATTAGCTAAAGCATTCTGGCCTACAGAACAAGCATAACAACTTTTTTGCTTGTTGGATTGAGATCCTCTGCAGTGGAGGACTCAATGCAGAGACACTACAGTGACTTGAATTAGGCATACATCGTTGTAAGTCTTCAGGACTTCATCTCATCTTCTTCAATCTTTGGGGCCAGATAAAATCGAATGTAGCCCATTTCAGCAATCTTGTACTCGACCACCACAGGCAGCTCAGATGAAAGGCTGATAGTAACTTGATCGGACAGCGTTGATGCCTTGGTGAAGGAGTTCATGTACCTCAGGGCAAATGTCAGAGAAACTGGCTCTTGCATCTCTATAATGGTAGCTTCTTCGGGCTGCATTGATACTTGCAAACAAGTGAGAACTAGATAATGAATGTACAAACAGATGGGAATCAGTACTGAGTTACGTAAACAAGCAATGCACGCCTAGAAAACTAAAAAGACTTAACAAGTAAACTCATTCAATATCTGAAAGGAAAACAAGAAAGTAAAGCACAGACTAGACAATGACTAATGCAAGCTCACTCAATCACCAAGTGAAGACAAGATTTGTTTTCTGACAAATATTTTATGACAGAGGGAACTAGTAAGCCACAGTTCAGGAACACTGGAAAGCAAAACGGTTGGCATAATACAGACAGAAATGAAAGCCTGATGGTACAATGTAGTGTATATTTCATCGCATAAGAACAAACTAACTTGGCATCTGCACTGAAGGTAAGGATGTGGCCTCGTTTTACAAACTGCACATGCAAATTTGCTCACCAAAGTAGGTGTCAAGGATAAAATAAGAACATCACTATTTTATTGTCCCTGGCATATTTAGATTACAAGCACATGTTGTCAATTCATAGAAGGGATTCATTCCATTTGAGGTAATTACAAGGTGAGGGTACCTTGTCAACAGTTTGGTTCTGCCTGCACACAATGTTTGCACTCCCAATTTCTCCAGAGGTGGAAAACTTGACGCCCTCTTTAGTCACCGAGATGACAACTACAACAAATAAAATGGCAATTGTTCAAGCCACAAGAACCAACAGTAACAATATGCAAACTGAAAAAAAAAACACCAATTAAGATTTGTAATACCAGTGTCCCCAATGCTGCTGAGGTCCTTGCAGATCCTCATGAACTCTGCAGATGGCATCCGGACGATGGCCTGGTACTCGGAATCGGGGATACCAAGGTGCTCGCTGTCGATGTCCATCAACTTCATCTCGAAATCCGCAATCTTATCTTGCTCTATTCATTCACATCCAAATCACCAAGGTCAAGATCCAGAACCACTACTAAGTACCGCCAAAAATAACAAAGCAACTGGATACTTACTGGGCGACTCGAACATGAAAGTGACGGTGTCGGATCCGTCGTCGGCCTTTAGGGTGATGATGTCATCGTTGCCGGCGCAGCGGAGCATCTTGGCCATGTTGTTGAGGTTCATGCCCATGGAGAGGTTGCGGTCGCAGCGGTAGTGCTCGAACCCTTCCGAGCGGAGGAGCAGCGCCACGAGCGCGACGTGGCTGGAGTCCATGGCCTGCAGCGAGAACCCCGTCTCGGAGCAGTCGAAGTTGGCGTCGGTGACCAGGTCGCGGATCGCCTCCAGGACCTTCTTGAGGAGGCTCCCCTGCACAAGCCGCAGCTCGAACATCGTGGCGGCGCGGGCGCTTTCTCGTCGGCGGCGCGCGCGGCGGAGATGAGAAAGGGGAAGGGCAGATTTGGGGGATGTGGAGGGAAAAGGAGGGAGAAATTTGGGGGAACCGCCGCCGCTGCCGCGAAATATTTCAGGCTCCCTTGCTAGGGAAGATTTGTCTGACATGTAGGTCCCGGTGCACGAACTTTCGTGGTCCGGCTTTGTTACAAATGGGCTGGGCGCGTGGGTTGCGGCACCAGCCCGCACGTTGTTGGGGAAATCAACCCACGGGCCTCTTCTCGTTTTCCCTCCGGCGCCTGCTGGCTACAGTTGTTACTACCCCCACTTATGTCTCTCAAAAAAAAAGAGAGAGAAAAAAGAACACTGATGTGCAAGAAATGCTCGGAATGGAGATGCAACTTGGAATGATTTATTTTGATGTCTGGACAAGGTTGTGTGAATCAAACCGTTGACTGTTGAATGCATTAAATTTGTTTGAATTCAAATTCTTGACGCGATTAAGCTCTCAATGGTTGGAATTAAGGAAATGTTTTTGACGTGATTATCCTCTACAGGTTCTAATCTTCCACCTGGCTAATGCTGTGAACTCAACGCGGGTTGAAGTTTGATTATTTGAAATTGCAATTTTAGTCTTACAAATGCGTGTGGTGTGCAACAATCTTCTGAAACTGCTAGCGGTGGGGTGAAAATGCCCGTCTAGCTCAGTCGGTAGAGCACAAGGCTCTTAACCTTGTGGTCGTGGGCTCGAGCCTTACGGTGAGCGTCAATGTTGGGAGTTTACACCTTCAAACACAGAGAGAGAACACAGAGAGAGGAGAATGACAAAAGAAAACTAAAAAATACCTGAAGAGAGAGAAGGAACGCTCGAAGGGAAGAGAGAGCAAGAGAGCCCAAAGGCCAAAAGTCCACTCTCCAAGCCCTTGGGCTGTATTCATAGAGGAGGTGGGATGACTCTTCTCATTTATTCCATTGGCGAGGATAAATATTACAGATAAGTCATTGGACTTTACAAAGAGGTCCCTAGATGCTACAATAAAGTTTCTAAACCATACAAATAGGTCCTAGACCTTTACATTGGCATCTTTCTACACAAAATAAGGAGTTTTAGCCTATAGTACATGTGGCTATCCCCCAACAGATGGTGCTCATCCTGTATCCTATTCTATTTTTTTACTCGGATCCAGAGTCAGAGCGGATAGTCCCGGATAATTATTTCTGCATCCCATACCCTGTCCTATTTTTTTTGTTCGGATTCGGAGTCGGACACGGATATTATCATGAAGTTGAAAGGATGAAAAATTAAAGGTTAGAGAAACAATTAGAGCAAAGAAAGACATATTAACCATTGATATACATGATAAAGAGCAAATTGACTCTTATTTATGTTAATCTCTCAATTTTACACCATATTATTGGGTGTATAATCATTATAAACTTACTCAGATCACATGATACTCGGATT
>LAPY01000837.1:104313-123754 GCA_000970635.1 Eragrostis tef
CCCCCGGAGCGGAGGAGCAGCGCCACGAGCGCGACGTGGCTCGAGTCCATGGCCTGCAGCGAGAACCCCGTCGAGGAGCAGTCGAAGTTGGCGTCGGTGACCAGGTCGCGGATCGCCTCCAGGACCTTCTTGAGGAGGCTCCCCTGCACAAGCCGCAGCTCGAACATCGTGGCGGCGCGGGCGCTTTCTCGTCGGCGGCGCGCGCGGCGGAGATGAGAAAGGGGAAGGGCAGATTTGGGGGATGTGGAGGGAAAAGGAGGGAGAAATTTGGGGGAACCGCCGCCGCTGCTGCCGCGAAATATTTCAGGCTCCCTTGCTAGGGAAGATTTGTCTGACATGTAGGTCCCGGTGCACGAACTTTCGTGGTCCGGCTTTGTTACAAATGGGCTGGGCGCGTGGGTTGCGGCACCAGCCCGCACGTTGTTGGGGAAATCAACCCACGGGCCTCTTCTCGTTTTCCCTCCGGCGCCTGCTGGCTACAGTTGTTACTACCCCCACTTATGTCTCTCAAAAAAAAAGAGAGAGAAAAAAGAACACTGATGTGCAAGAAATGCTCGGAATGGAGATGCAACTTGGAATGATTTATTTTGATGTCTGGACAAGGTTGTGTGAATCAAACCGTTGACTGTTGAATGCATTAAATTTGTTTGAATTCAAATTCTTGACGCGATTAAGCTCTCAATGGTTGGAATTAAGGAAATGTTTTTGACGTGATTATCCTCTACAGGTTCTAATCTTCCACCTGGCTAATGCTGTGAACTCAACGCGGGTTGAAGTTTGATTATTTGAAATTGCAATTTTAGTCTTACAAATGCGTGTGGTGTGCAACAATCTTCTGAAACTGCTAGCGGTGGGGTGAAAATGCCCGTCTAGCTCAGTCGGTAGAGCACAAGGCTCTTAACCTTGTGGTCGTGGGCTCGAGCCTTACGGTGAGCGTCAATGTTGGGAGTTTACACCTTCAAACACAGAGAGAGAACACAGAGAGAGGAGAATGACAAAAGAAAACTAAAAAATACCTGAAGAGAGAGAAGGAACGCTCGAAGGGAAGAGAGAGCAAGAGAGCCCAAAGGCCAAAAGTCCACTCTCCAAGCCCTTGGGCTGTATTCATAGAGGAGGTGGGATGACTCTTCTCATTTATTCCATTGGCGAGGATAAATATTACAGATAAGTCATTGGACTTTACAAAGAGGTCCCTAGATGCTACAATAAAGTTTCTAAACCATACAAATAGGTCCTAGACCTTTACATTGGCATCTTTCTACACAAAATAAGGAGTTTTAGCCTATAGTACATGTGGCTATCCCCCAACAGATGGTGCTCATCCTGTATCCTATTCTATTTTTTTACTCGGATCCAGAGTCAGAGCGGATAGTCCCGGATAATTATTTCTGCATCCCATACCCTGTCCTATTTTTTTTGTTCGGATTCGGAGTCGGACACGGATATTATCATGAAGTTGAAAGGATGAAAAATTAAAGGTTAGAGAAACAATTAGAGCAAAGAAAGACATATTAACCATTGATATACATGATAAAGAGCAAATTGACTCTTATTTATGTTAATCTCTCAATTTTACACCATATTATTGGGTGTATAATCGTTATAAACTTACTCAGATCACATGATACTCGGATTCGAGACGGGTATCACTCGTCCCGTATCCTATCCCGCAAATATTTTTCGAACTCGAATTCTGAGCACGGAGAGTGTCGAGTAATTATTGATGCATCCTGTATTTGCTTATATTATTTTTTTTCGGATTCGGCAGTCAGTCGGACGGATATTATCCGTCCCGTTTTCACTCCTAAGAAGGGTAACAGATAAGCGAACAATCTTTTAGTAATGGTTGTCAACATCATCGCAAAACAGAATCCTAGTAGTAGCCTGATAGAGAACCGATGTGTATGCTTCAAAAGGAGGGACGTTGGTATAAGTTTACACGTCATATAACATAAACCCAAAAAAAGAGCTGTATTATATTACAGGATCATTCGCAGCATAAGCTGCGAAAAACACAAAGAACAATGTCCCAGAAAAAAAAAGTCTCAGAACCGAAGACCTGGGCTCATACGTATTGTCACAAGAAGTACTCTACTCTGTCACCACTCTCTGAAACTCTGCTTTCACCCGACAAAAGAAGAACTGAAATTAAACATGTACATCAGTGCAGCCAGGATGGTTGGGGTGCTCAGTCACCCCAGTATCTTGAGGCGTTTGACGGATCGTGTAAAATCACTGCAAGGAATAGCGAAAACATTGTTAGCACTATAATCTAGCAGGATGAGACGATGAAGGCCCATGCACTCTGTTCTGAACGGAAAGAGCCAGTTGATGAACTTACTCCCACGGCACATCACCAACCAGCATCCAGTCCCCTTCCCCGTCCTCGTAGGTAACCACACGGCTGGTGGAGCTGCAGATTTCATTCTCCTCTGCACAAAGATAATGAATTTCGGAATCAGAATACGGTACACAGTAGGTTGGATGATTGTAGGATGGATTTTTATTTCCTGAACAAAGGATATCATTCAATTTCCCCTTACCTGATTGGTTGGTGGTGGCCGGGAACATCCGGCAAAGAGTGGCGAGGAGCTCATCGTAGGAGGCGTGGACCGACAAGTCCACCTTCCTGCCGATGGCCTCGCCTTCCTTCTTCACCTTCACGTAGTTGGCGCCGCCGCAGGCCCTGGTGCGCGCTGAGCTCACCGGCGGCCACCCGACCAGCTGCTTCTTCTTCCTGCTGCTGCCGTCGTCGAAAAGCGGCAGCGTCTCCTGGAATGCTCTCTTCCCGCCTGAAGAAGAGCCCGACGAACAGCTGAGCTCGTCCACGAGACGCGCGTTCGGTGGCGCCAGCCCAAGCTCCAGCTCCATGTCGAAGTGATCGATCAGTCCAATTGCTGTCTCGTTGATGGCACAGCTGTGAAGAACTGCGACGACGCGGTGCAGACAGAGGAGTGTGTGCTAGTAACGAACAGACTGGAGAGAATAGCTTTGGAATTCAGGTGATGAGATGGCGAGAACGAGAATTGGATGCTCCGTATATATAGAGAGAGGGAGACGTGCGGTGCTTGACAGCGGAAGATGATGAGGAAGAATCGATGGGGGCGGGGGCAAGGTGTCGCGGTTTAGGGGGACCCAAAGGCGGCCAATCTGTCTGCCTGCCTGCCTGCCTGTTGTGAGTGTTGAGCCCCCTGCCTTTAGTTATTTGCAATGGAGATTTCTTGTAGCCTACCGACAGGACCCTTTAGTTTTGTGTGTGCTTTAGTGGTAATCCACTGCACCTGCGGTGACTTTGTTGTTCTCCCGTGCTGTGCTGCTGGAGTGCAACAGCTTGTTGACAGGCTGAGTCCATGGGCGGTGTCGTCTGTCATTCATGTGGTTCGTGTCCTGTGGGCACTGTCAAATTCCGCGCATGCTTCTCTCATTCAGTTTACTGGGTGATCGGATAATTACAATGCTGAGCAGCAGTTACAAAGTTAAACTACTCAAATGCTGCCTTGATCAATCATCGAAACTTCCTTGACGGTCCCCTGCTCGTATCTTGAGTAGCACTAGCCGAGGCAGGCATCAACGAATATCACACACACGTGGTGACTGCCCGACCGTTGAGATGCGGTCGCATCGATCGGCAGGGTCAGAAACTCGCAGCAGCAACACGGACATTCCGTCGAACGTGGGAGCCGGCCGCGGTCGGCGACTCGGGGCGCGGGCATGTGCGTGCGGTACACCGGACAGGCATGTGGCCTCCTCCTCCCCGGCCGGTGGCGATGTCCGTCTCGCCGTTGCGCGAATCTGAGGCGGGTTGCGCGTGCGGCGGCGAATCAGGTCAAGGCAGATTCTGCAGCAAGTTGCCACGGCGCGCGGCGTTGGTTTGTCCACGCGATCGCCGCATGGATCCTCCGCGTGGCCTCGTGGGTTGGTTACCGGTTTCGCTGCCTTGCCTCGCAATGCAGTGCCGGCGGAACGCGCGACACGCCGAGTGCATTGCTCCATGTTGTTCGTTCGGCGACGCCCATTGTCCTCCTCACAGACTCCGCACCAGATTCTGAATTCAGAGCCAGATGTTCACAGACATTGATCCACCCACCCATCCATCCTGCAGCCACGACGGGAGAACAATCCTCTGAAACATGGCCAACTCGATCGATCGCCAGGTCGACCAACTGGCCATTGTTAATGTAGTGCTCGTAGCACGAGATATTCGCGTCCACCCGTAGGTCGACGCCGCCCTCCGTAGGAGGAAACCGCAGATTATAAAAAAGAGAGACAGAGAGAGCTTGAAACCTGCAGATTCGGTGGTGGTGGTGGTGGTATGCAATGAGCAGCGGCGCGTGGCTTGGAGGAGAAGGGAGACGGGGGTATCTCGCGTGTCCCCCGGGCATGCCGGATCTCTCGGACACCTTTGTCCCGTGCCACTCCGCCCTGTCGGCGTTCCCCCGGTTGACGTCAAGCGCAGCGCAGCAGCGGATCCCCCTCTCTGCACCTGCTCTACGCAATTCCGCCCAGGCAGATACACAAACTACTCCGGACATCGCTATATCTGACCAGACCAATACGCTGCCATTAAAGATTCGCATGATCCTGAAACTATCACAACTCCTGGGCTCTGTTGGGTTGATAGCCGCCGCTGTGTCACGGTTTAGCCCCGTTCTTGGAGTGTTGCTGCGTGGACAAGATACTGAAGCAAACCTGCATGCCAAATCGATGCACGTCTCACCGTCCCAACCTTTTTCTTCAGAATTCTCGCTGTGCACTGTCAACTTATGCAGGAAAGCGGGGTAACCGTCGTCCGTCGACCATACGAACGAGATTAGTTCTTCAGGCTCAAATAACATCGAGAGAGTGCAGACGAGCAGTGATTGCTACCGTCATTCAGTAAGTTTTCTCTGACGAACTTCAGTAAGTTATTCAGTAAGAGCGAACTGAACAAATGGCGCATGGAGGTGGTTAAGGAGCTTCATGGGACAACGCACAACGCGCATACATCCAAGTGCGCTTATAGGTCGTTTCACTGCTTGATCAGTCAGGAATCATAGTTCCACGATCGCGAATGAATGAGTGCACATGCTTATCCTGTTTACCCGGGGATAACCATCCTATGAATTCACTGCAGTACATCGCTTTGGCATGTGGGGGTGACTTCGTCAGGCTCAAATTATGTTAGGTGGGCTGATGTCCCTGCCAAACGTTTCAGGAAAAGATTTTAGCCTGGGACGGTATATGAAAGAAAATTGGAGCCCAGCAGGCCCGTGCGGGTGTAAGGATTTTTACAATTGAATTTTTATTTGGAAACATTTGGTAAAAATACACTTGAAAAACTCTTTACACATAGATACAATTTTCATACATGCATTGAACCCATGAAAATTCCAATTCAAATACGCCCTTTCCGGAACTGAAATTCGGGCATATTTTGTACAAATTCGCAGGAAATTCCTTTTAACAAAACGGGGCCAGGAGAAAAATACAAGTGACGAAAGGGGCTTATTCGCACTTTCCACCGTCAGCACCATTCCCAGTGTTTCAGATCCGCCAAGGCCCTGTTCGTCCTCCTCCCTCACCCCGCCTTCCCCACTGCTTCCCGCTCCAACCGCCTCGTCGTTCAGATCCCTCGAGCTCCAACTCTCCAACTCCTCGCGCGGTGGCGTTCCGCCCTCAAGATATCAAGCTGGAATGGATACCGTCGAGAAGATCGTCGAGGATTTCGCCTCGGACCTCGCCATGAGCGCCTTCTCCTCGGGCATGCGCCTCCGGTGAGACCCCGTGCCCCCGAATCCCTTCGACCCATGCCGGATCCGTGGCGCTTGTGGAAACCAATGCTGTAATTATCTTTCGTGTGCTGCCGCAGGGACATGATACGCGCGATACGCTCGTGTAAGACGGCGGCGGAGGAGCGCGCGGTGGTGCGGCGGGAGTGCGCCGCGATTCGCGCGGCCATAAGCGAGAACGATCAGGGTCTGCGGCACCGCAACATGGCCAACGCCCCCAAATCCCCTCGGCCCGTGCCGGATCCGTGGCGCTTGTGGAAACCAATGCTGTAATTCTCTTTCGTGTGCTGCCGCAGGGACATGATACGCGCGATACGCTCGTGTAAGACGGCGGCGGAGGAGCGCGCGGTGGTGCGGCGGGAGTGCGCCGCGATTCGCGCGGCCATAAGCGAGAACGATCAGGGTCTGCGGCACCGCAACATGGCCAAGCTCATGTTCATCCACATGCTCGGCTACCCCACCCACTTCGGCCAAATGGAGTGCCTCAAGCTCATCGCCGACGCGGGGTTCCCGGAGAAGCGGGTCGGTTACCTCGGCCTCATGCTGCTCCTCGACGAGCGGCAGGAGGTGCTCATGCTCGTCACTAACTCCCTCAAACAGTAAGCCCGCTCGACTCTATCTTCGTGATCTTGCTGCCAAGATGGCTGTTTAAGCAAATGCTATGCTGAGTTTTGAGTAATGTTAGTGCTTATTGGGGCAGAGATCTCAACCACTCAAACCAGTTCATCGTGGGTCTTGCGCTATGTGCGCTTGGGAACATTTGCTCTGCCGAAATGGCACGGGATCTGGCGCCTGAAGTGGAGAGGTTGATGCGTAGTAGGGACGTCAATACAAAGAAAAAGGTACCTTTCTCCGTAATGAAATTCGATCCCTGTAGCCAGTAGGTGAATCAAGTAGTGCATGATCAACTTCCAGGTGATCCAAACAATCTTGAAAATTAGGATGATTCGGGAACCTTGCATTTTACCAAAGGCATTCAGCTTTGTATACACATTCATCAGTTAAACAGACCTAATATTAGGGAGGACCAGTGCGTCCAGAATTGGAAGATCTGCATAAAAAAACAGTCTAAGTAATTTTCCGATGCAATGCAAAGCAATAATCTTTTCATTGGTTTTGATGTTATTGACAAAAAGAAAGAGAACATATTTCATATTTCCTTTTCGGCTTTATAGCGATTAGTTATTTGCTTTATTTATGAAAACACTAGTTTATCTGCAGCACTATTTGATGATCCATTTCTATCTGTTTATTAGGCTGCTTTGTGCTCAATAAGGATCGTAAGAAAAGTCCCAGATTTGGCGGAAAACTTTATGGCTCTTGCTACTTCCCTATTGAAGGAAAAGCATCATGGGGTTCTAATATCTGCAATTCAGCTCTGCACAGAACTATGTAAAGCCAGCAAAGATGCACTGGAGTACCTGAGGAAGGTAAGGTCATTTATTTTTCTTGATCCCTGAGGTCATTTTGTCAATAATGGTACCAAGCTAACGGCTGCGGTTCTTTTCTATACCAAAATTGGGCTAGAGAACTTTTCATGATTAGCAGCCCAAGATTTAAGCTGCATTGTTTTATTGCTTTCAGTCTGTCACCATATTTCGCGAACTACTGTACCACTAGTCTAGTCCAAAATCAGCGATGACAGCACTTGAAAGTGCACGCAAGAAAGAAAAAAAGAAAAGACCAAAGCATTTATTTCTTTATCTAACAATTTGTATTGTTATCTATTAATATCCTACATTTCATAGCATGATTTATATTATTTAACCTAATTTTATATGTTAGAAACAGTATTATTATTGTACTTGAGCGGCTTATATCTGTGTTATCATCATATATGTTAACATTTATTTTCTCATGGCAGAACTGCATTGAAGGTTTGGTCCGCATTCTGAGAGATGTGTCCAATAGTTCCTATGCTCCCGAGTATGACGTTTCTGGCATTTCGGATCCTTTCTTGCACATTCGAGTTCTTAAACTTATGCGCGTGTTGGGTCATGGAGATGCAGACTGCAGTGAATATATGAATGATATTCTGGCTCAGGTGATTGATTAATCTCTATTTTTTGTTTCACCAGAACGCTGCCATTAAGTACTCATCTTGCAAAGCATGCATGATTTTGGCAGGGCATGTATTGTTTTTTGCCCACATGCATCTTTTTCTTTCCTTTTTTTTTTTCCTGAAGTTGAATGCTTGATTGTATATGAAAGTGGATAAATAATCATTTTTATGTTTATCCAGGTTGCAACAAAGACTGAGTCCAATAAGAATGCTGGAAATGCCATTCTTTATGAATGTGTTCAGACTATAATGGGTATTGAAGCTACTAGTGGTTTACGTGTTCTGGCTATCAATATTTTGGGTAGATTCTTGTCAAACCGTGATAATAATATAAGGTCCATCTTCTATTACTTGTTCTTGACTGTTCATACATTTAACGTGTCTGAATAATTTCTTTGTGCTAGTTGCTATAGATCATTATTGAACTGTTTATGAGACCTCTCCCCCAGGCATGCACAACAATTTTGCCAAAAGAAAACCCTACATAACAACTAATTGCATGTGTCGATCCAATATTTGGGTCAAACTCATTGATTGTAGGTCAAATCTACATAGGTAGCGTTATATTGAGGCTTGACACTGTTATATCTGTACGCTTTGGCCTTTGGCAATCTGACCATACCTGATAGCAAATATCTTGCTCTCTCACTAGTAGCCCGGCTCGTTCTGTAGCTCTCGCCTATTTCCACTCGTTCTCAACTTCTGCAGCAGAGCAGTCATGGGCCAATGACCGTCACATGCACAGGCAAGCTAGGTGATAGCACAGTTTGTAGTGTTGTTTTATTTTGAAGTGAATGTCTATTTGCCGGTGTACAAGACTAATATAGATAGATCGGACTGTAGATATGGAGAAATCGGTTGATTGAAATATTTCTGGGATAGGTTTAGGTATTCCTGAAATACCTCAAGCCATGAAGAAATTATGATGAAATAACACTGCAAAGTGTGTGATTTCCAAGCCAGGGGGAAAAAAATGCAAAATTGAACTACCATGTCTTTAAATGCTCTTTTTTGTCTTAACTAGTTGACATCTTTATCGTTAACATTTTGTTTGAATTGGCCGAATTTCTTTTTTTCTGAAATATTAGTCTGTGTGGTTTCTTGCACATTCGAGTTCTTAAACTTATGCGCGTGTTGGGTCATGGAGATGCAGACTGCAGTGAATATATGAATGATATTCTGGCTCAGGTGATTGATTAATCTCTATTTTTTGTTTCACCAGAACGCTGCCATTAAGTACTCATCTTGCAAAGCATGCATGATTTTGGCAGGGCATGTATTGTTTTTTGCCCACATGCATCTTTTTCTTTCCTTTTTATTTTTCTGAAGTTGAACGCTTGATTGTATATGAAAGTGGATAAATAATCATTTTTATGTTTATCCAGGTTGCAACAAAGACTGAGTCCAATAAGAATGCTGGAAATGCCATTCTTTATGAATGTGTTCAGACTATAATGGGTATTGAAGCTACTAGTGGTTTACGTGTTCTGGCTATCAATATTTTGGGTAGATTCTTGTCAAACCGTGATAATAATATAAGGTCCATCTTCTATTACTTGTTGTTCTTGACTGTTCATATATTTAAGGTGTCTGAATAATTTCTTTTACTTTTCTCTGTGGGCGTGCTAGTTGCTATAGATTATTATGGGACTGTTTATGAGACCTCTCCCCCCAGGCATGCACAGCAATTTTGCCAAAAGAGAACCCTACATAACAACTAATTGCATGTGTCGATCCAATATTTGGGTCAAACTCATCGATTGGAGGTCAAATCTACATAGGTATAGTTATATTGAGGCTCGACTCTGTTGTATCTGTACGCTTTGTCCTTTGGCAATCTGACCATACCTGATAGCAAATCTCTTGCTCTCTCGCTAGTAGCCCGGCTCGTTCTATAGCTCTCACCTATTTCCACTCGTTCTCAACTTCTGCTGCAGAGCAGTTGTGAGTCAATGACCGTCACATGCATAGGCAAGCTAGGCGATAGCACAATTTGTAGTGTTGTTTTATTTTGAAATGAATGTCTATGTGCCAGTGTACAAGACTAATATAGATGAATCGGGCTGTAGAGATGGAGAAATTGATTGATTGAAATATTTGTGGGATAGGTTTAGATATTCCTGAAATGCCTCAAGCCATGAAGAAATCATAAGGAAATAACACTGCAAAGTGTGTGATTTCCAAGCCAGGGGGAAAAAAATGCAAAATTGAACTACCATGTCTTTAAATGCTCTTTTTTGTCTTAACTAGTTGACATCTTTATCGTTAACATTTTGTTTGAATTGGCCGAATTTCTTTTTTTCTTGATCGCTTAGCAATAGCCAGGCCCTAGATCCTGGGTCCGTCACTGGGCCTGGTGCTGTTTGAATGAGCCATCCTGTTCCCATTTTAGAATAAAAGTAAAAGTAGAGCCCTAAACCGCTTTATTTAGGCTACAAACTTAAAATCTTGCAAGAATCCAGGAGTCGGAGCTCTCCAAAACAGGCCCCATATATTTTATCTTGTGGTCATAGCTTTTGAATATTGATTCCAGTGCAACTGTTTTCTAGCATTGGTACATGGAAGTATGGAACAATTGTTTGCTGTTAGTTTTTTATCTTGATTTTGAAATCTATCACTTTATGCATCTGCTACATCGGTGCAAATATTTACTATGCCTATCACTCTTTCAGATATGTTGCTCTGAACATGCTTATGAGGGCCATTACAGTAGATGCACAAGCAGTACAGAGGCACAGGGCAACTATATTAGAGTGTGTAAAGGTTAGAATTCAGATATATGCTCTGATATGCTGAGCTGTCTTCTATACATCAAAAGTATAAGATAATTCATGTTTTTACCCTTAGAATAAGAACTATCATCCTTCGTTTTGTGTAATATACTTTCCTTATGATGCTG
The DNA here is from genome assembly GCA_000970635.1 of Eragrostis tef. Taxonomy (NCBI): domain Eukaryota; kingdom Viridiplantae; phylum Streptophyta; class Magnoliopsida; order Poales; family Poaceae; genus Eragrostis; species Eragrostis tef. Next base: position 115,043 of record LAPY01000837.1, read on the forward strand.
TTACCTCACCCTGGCAGTCCCACCTTTTGAAAGCTTAACATGTGCATGTTTCTTTCAAAATTTTAGTTGTCCATATTCGCGCAAGCCCCTTATATCGTGATCGTAGACACACCTTTCACTTCAACTTTCAAAAAGATTTAATGAACAAAAAGTATTTGGCTAAGGTGATGGCATATCTGTTCTAAAACTGAATTGGGAATTATCATTATTACGTTTAATCTTGCACCCTTGGATTAGAGAGCTTCTCTTGTACTCCCTCCGTTCAAAAATACATGTCATTCTAGCCTTACCATGTCATTCTCCTATATTCTCTCTTCCCACTATACCTTTATCTCTCTCCTCATTTTCAGTGCGCCCACCTTTTTCACTTCTCCTTAATTCCTGTGCCCAACTCCAAAACGACATATAAAAGTGAACAGAGGGAGTACTTGCTAGAGGTGTATTCATATTTTTTTGGGGGTTAGTCATGTTGTATGTTACTGCTCACAGTGTAGCGGTTCTGTAACTGTATTTGATCAATTTTGCAGTTTTGCAGGCCGCAACCAACCATGGCATTTACTCTTTTTGAGACCTCTAATCATGTTATTCTGGCTTTAATATTTTTTCTAAATGTTACACAATTTTCAGGATGCCGATGCTTCCATTCGCAAAAGGGCCCTTGAACTTATTTTCTTGTTAGTCAATGATACAAACGCAAAGCCTTTGACTAAAGAGCTCGTTGATTACTTGTGTGTGGCTGATCCAGACTTCAAAGGAGATCTCACAGCAAAGATATGCTCAATACTTGAAAAGTTAGTATATATTTCTCTTGTTGGTTTCGTGCTGACTTATGGAGCGTTTAACATGTTGAATCTCTAATAGGTTTTCTCAAGATAAGTTATGGTACCTTGATCAGATGTTCAAGGTTTTATCACAGGTAAGCGGCCATTACCCAAATATTGTGAAGCTAATTTCATATATGAAAATCATACAGTCCAGAACATCTTTCTTTGGTTTCTTGAAGTTTAAATTTTACTTTGAAAACACTGCTAGAGCTTCTAGGGAAACCTAGCCATTTCTTGATCTGTTTCTGGGGAAAGGATGTTTGACTTTTATTCTTGTAAATATGGTTCACTTTATGTCTGTATATTACGGACGGGGAAGTCTTACCCTGCATTGACACACATGTATAAGAAACTGCAGGCAAGGCAGTTTCCCTATGTTCCTTCAAGCTATCTTTTAATACAGACAAACCCATAAAGGAAGAAAACTTCCAATAATTGAAAGCTAATACGATTACTTCCAAAAGTTTAGCCCTGTAGCTGGGTCATCTTGCATCTCTCTTTTTATCGCCTTCTTGTACAGCATATTTTCAGTATGCATCACAGAATGACAGGTTCTTTGGAGAAATCAGCTTCTATCACACATTGTTGGTCCTAGCTCTTTTGAGCCACAAAAATATTGCTATCATTGCACACATATTAGCCTATCCATTTTTAAAGAATTTTCCCCAAATGACACAAAAACTAGAATGATGGGCTGTGGAAAAACTTGGTAACTGCAGCAGGGATTTGGGCAATGTCTGTAGATGCATTATGTCAGTGTGTGCATGCGCACGCTTTTCGGGGCTGTGTGTGTGTGTGTGTGTGTTGGGGGGGGGGGGGGTTTTTTAGTTGGGGGATCATTAGGTGAATTTGTGACCACAACGGTGTTCAAGTCCCAATGCACACATTTACAGATGGAAAATAAATACCTCCGGGTTCTCTTGCCTTGTCCAACGTACCCCCAAAAAATGAAAACTGAATTCGTGGTGCATTCTTTTTATTTATCAGGCGGGAAGTCATGTGAAGGATGATGTATGGCATGCCCTTATTGTTGTATTAAGCAATGCATCAGAGCTTCAGGGGTATTCAGTGAGATCATTGTATACGGCCTTACAAGCACACGGTGAACAGGTTAGCGAAACTTTTATGCTCTTCACTTCACATGTCATTCCATTTTGTCTTACTTGATGCTTCTAACTTTGATAAAATTTTATATTGTTTAGGGAAGTTTAGTAAGAGTAGCTGTTTGGTGCATCGGTGAGTATGGTGAAATGCTGGTGAACAATGTTGGCATGCTGGAAGGAGAGGAAACAATTATGGTGAGTGGCAGATTTCAGGTATGTTCCCTTTTAGCCCTCCAAATTAGTTGATCATGCTTCCAGCTGTCTTAGATGATCAAGAATTTGTCACATAGTTATATTGTTGTCCATTCTAACTTCTATGTGAATAGGCTGGGCTGATGGCTATCCTGGTCCATCCAACAAGGACCAGTGATCATCTCTAGGATTTAAATCATTTAGCTTAAGACAAATGTATTGCTTTAGGATATTTTTTCCAATGATAGATCGAACTATTACTTGTGTACATTTGCTGTGCAAGCATTTGGTTTTTGGTACCTGTTAATGCCACGTATAACTTGTTTGACATCATGTGGAATGCATTAACTTTTTCAGGTAACAGAATCTGATGCTGTGGATGCTGTTGAGGTTGCTCTTAATCGTTACTCTGCTGATATGACAACTCGAGCTATGTGTCTGGTTGCTCTTTTGAAGCTCTCCTCACGATTTCCATCGACATCAGAGTAAGAAACATTTCAATTTGAAAACTGCAGTTATTTTTTTTCTTTTCGTCTCTCCTTTAGTTTCCTGATTAATCTAAATACACCACTGGAAGCCAACTTTAGACCTCATAAACAGGTGGAAAGCACTGTCTCCGTCCATAAGCAACCCAGTATTCAATAGCATAGCGACTATTAGGCAAGCGTACATTAAAAGAGGGAGGGTGCATCTCTGGTTTGTTCTGTGGAGTGAGAGAAGAAAATGGGAAATAAGAGGGGCAAGTGCTTCCTTTCTGTTTTCTCTTGACAATAAAAGTATTCATTTGGCATTTAAAACCTGAACATGGGCAATTTCGAGTGTGAGAAGTTTGTGGTTTCGAAATGTAGGGTTACTCATAATGTTGGCATGCTGGAAGGAGAGGAAACAATTATGGTGAGTGGCAGATTTCAGGTATGTTCCCTTTTAGCCCTCCAAATTAGTTGATCATGCTTCCAGCTGTCTTAGATGATCAAGAATTTGTCACATAGTTATATTGTTGTCCATTCTAACTTCTATGTGAATAGGCTGGGCTGATGGCTATCCTGGTCCATCCAACAAGGACCAGTGATCATCTCTAGGATTTAAATCATTTAGCTTAAGACAAATGTATTGCTTTAGGATATTTTTTCCAATGATAGATCGAACTATTACTTGTGTACATTTGCTGTGCAAGCATTTGGTTTTTGGTACCTGTTAATGCCACGTATAACTTGTTTGACATCATGTGGAATGCATTAACTTTTTCAGGTAACAGAATCTGATGCTGTGGATGCTGTTGAGGTTGCTCTTAATCGTTACTCTGCTGATATGACAACTCGAGCTATGTGTCTGGTTGCTCTTTTGAAGCTCTCCTCACGATTTCCATCGACATCAGAGTAAGAAACATTTCAATTTGAAAACTGCAGTTATTTTTTTTCTTTTCGTCTCTCCTTTAGTTTCCTGATTAATCTAAATACACCACTGGAAGCCAACTTTAGACCTCATAAACAGGTGGAAAGCACTGTCTCCGTCCATAAGCAACCCAGTATTCAATAGCATAGCGACTATTAGGCAAGCGTACATTAAAAGAGGGAGGGTGCATCTCTGGTTTGTTCTGTTGAGCGAGAACAAAATGGGAAATAAGAGGGCAAGTGCATCCTTTCTATTTTCTCTTGACAATAAAAGTATTCATTTGGCATTCAAAACCTGAACATGGGCAATTTCGAGTGTGAGAAGTGTGTGGTTTCGAAATGTAGGGTTACTCATTGATTTCTAGGATACCAGCCCTTAGTTCCCTATGCCTAATGGTTACTCATTGTGCCTTTCTGTAGCGTGGTAAATATTTATCATATCATTTAGGGTGTGTTTGGTTGAGCTTTTTTTGGCTTTAGCTTTGTAAAAAAGCCAAAAGTCCAACCAAAGGGGTTGGCTTTCAACAAAAGTCACAGCTAAAAGCAACTTTGGGCTAGTTCATTTGTGAAAGCAGGTGAGGAGGTGCTTTTTTCGACTTTGGCTTTCACAGGATGGAAGAAATTACCCACTGCCACTGGTTATGTACATACCGCTTCGTTCATTCTTCTTCTTTTGTTCCCCCGGCGGCGCTGCCGGCACATCGCTCCTCGCCAGCGGCCGGCCTGCCCCCTCCCCCTCTCCCCCGAGAATACCCGCTCCCAGGCCGTCGGCATCGCGGTGGCGCAGCCCGCCCCTCTCCACGCCGGCGCTAGGAGGCGGCGCAACCGAGCTCCCCTCTCCAGCGCGAGCGGCACCCCAACCTCCCTGGCTTCCCTCAACATGCTCGCTCTATGGCTCACCACAGCTAGAGCTCGTCAAGGCCTTTGCATGGAATCTATGGCTCACCACAATTAGGAAAGTGTTTGATTCAAAACATTTCCAACAAATCGAGTTGTTGAACACTGCTTGCAGACGATTCGTCCTGTCCCAAAATCAACCATCATCCCGCAGCTCTGAACCCCAAATTCCGCAGGCAATAGTTGCGCCATAGCCTAGGGATTTGATTCTCCCAATCCCAAACTGCTTTCTCCCCCTCTCCCCATGTCGATTTGAGCCTTGAGAGCTCGCTGCTGCCATGAACGAACATTGCACAAGCTTTTGCAAACAGGCCCTCGCAAAAAAATGTAATTAGTTGTATTGCTTTTATGTCTTGACAGTTTTACAGGAAACCCCTATGTGTTAAGAGAATTTCCAAAAATCGAATGTAAAATTTTAACAAATTAGTTTTTTAAAAATGATCATTTACATGTTAATCACCGAACATGAAAATGTGTTACTATAAATTTTCATATAAATTGTTTCTCAGACCTTCAGGGACATTACAGACATTTTCACAGTTTTCTCACAGCCACAGCTGTTTCAACCAAACGGCTAGCAGCTTTTTCGACAGCTCAAAGCCCACAGCCGCTTTTTCTACAGCTAACAACCCACAACAACTTTTTTTTACAGTCACACAGTGTCGGATACCTGAGTTAAGTCACAGCCACAGGTGTTTCAACCAAACGGCTAGCAGCTTTTTCCACAGCTCAAAGCCCACAGCAGCTTTTTCTACAGCCAACAGCCCACAACAGCTTTTTCCACAGCCACAGCACAACCAAACACACCCTTAACTGGTGTTTGCTTTGCTATGTCTGGTTCTTATATTATTACTGGTTTCTTAAAGCATGGTGTTACTGTTGTAACAGGAGGATAAAGCTAATAGTTGGCCAGAATAAAGAGAATATTGTGCTGGAGCTGCAGCAAAGATCAATCGAATTCAGTTCAATCATACAAAGACATCAGTCTATCAGGTGTGTTGCCAAACTTTTATGTTTCTACTAGAGATCTCTACAGTATTCTGGTACCTGGGAAAATATTGATTCTAGAGAATATTGTACGAGTGCAGATCGTCTTTGCTTGAGCGTATGCCTGTATTGGATGAAGCTAGTTATCTGGTAAAGCGGGCTACTATTACACAACCAACTATTTCAGCAGACAAACTTGCTCCAGCGGTTAATCCTGGAGGGCTTAAGCTTCCAAATGGTGTACCGAAACCTACTGCAGCTCCTTTAGCTGATTTGCTTGATTTGAGTTCTGATGGCGCGCCTGCTACTACTGTTACTTCTACCACTGCTACAGCACCTAATGATTTCCTACAAGACCTTTTGGGTATTGGTGGGGCGAATTCATCAGTTGCAGGTATTTACTCTCTGTTAGTTCCGTTCTCTTACCAGTCATAAGACTCATAACAAAGTAGGCAGTACTTTATTACATTATGTACTCTACTTCCATTCTTCCATCCAGAGTGCACTCATACCTTCGGTGTAATTTGAGTTTATTGATTGATCAGTAACTTGCCAATAAATAATTTATCATAAGATGCGATCTGAACCAAAATTTTGCATTCAATTTTTTTTTCATATTAATTTTTTGCCGGACCCTGCGCAAGCGGGAGCTACGTGCACCAGGCTGCCCTTTTATTTATTTTTTTTCGCAAAAAGCCGATTGCATTTTCTTTTGCCTTTTCAATGCACTCCACTGACGCAGTGGTAAGTCACCCCACTTGTGCCAAGAGCTCATGGGTTCGAAGCAGCCTCTCTCTGCATTGCACATTGCAGGGGTAAGGCTTGCCTCGTATAATCCCTCCCCAGACCAGACCCCACCTTGTATGGGAGCTTCCAGTACTGTATTTTCTTTCAATGCACTCCACTGATGCTGTGGTGTATGAAAGAGCCCTGTATTTTGATTATTGTCTCTTGTTTGTTATCAGAAAATATCTTTACATTAGCACTTCATAAACTTTTTCCTGTTTCAGGTGTATCTTCGTCTGCAAACACAGATATTCTGATGGATCTTCTGTCCATTGGGACATCTCCATCACAGAATGGCCTGCCAGCACAAGGTTTTACTCATCCTAATCGAGATAATAGCATGATTTTTATTGTATAAGCTGTACATGTTTCTATATAGCTGTCAATGAATTGTATTGTATGGGTGTGTGCAGATACTAAACCTGTTCCTGCTGCACCTGAAGTTATTGATCTACTCGGTAGTTTGTCATCAAGCGCATCTGCTTCCGGTTAGTTTCGCTACTGAACCGTCTGAGTTGCCTATTTCTCTGTTCATAACCATTGATGTTTGTGTAACACCATTGTAGCAGATGTTAAACCCACACCTGTGGTACCCCATGCTATGGATCTGCTTGATGGTTTGTCGTCAAGTACATCAAATTCGGGTTAGTTTGGTTCTAGAAATTAGCAAGATCTGAATGTAATCCGTTCATAGCTGCTAAGAACCTAACCCTCTTTATTTGAGCAGGTCTTGAGAATACAGCCCTTCCATCAATTACGGCTTTCCAGAGTGCAACCTTGAAGGTCACATTCGATTTCAAAAAGCAGCCTGGAAATCCACGAGAGACTACAATTCACGCCACTTTTACAAATTTGACATCTAGTCCCTTTACAGATTTCATTTTTCAGGCTGCTGTTCCAAAGGTAACATCTTAGTACTGTGTTCTTTGTTTGAACTGTGAGTTGGCGTTACAATTATATCCAATATTTCATTTACCCTTCCGAAGTCAGGGTACTTTAAGAGCTTTGATTGTGCTCCTGCTTTGTAGTTGACCATTTATTCTTCCATGAGTTGACATTTCCAGTTATTCTTTTCACTTTTTAGTTCAATTTTAAGTTTTTACTTCCTCTGTTTTGTTTAGTGGCTTAAATTTTTAGCAAGACTTAAAGATTTGATTAATACTGGTTATGTTTCTTATACGGTGCAAACCCATATTGCAGTTCATCCAACTGAGACTGGACCCAGCTAGCGGCAACACTGTTCCAGCTGATGGAAATGGTTCAGTCACACAAGGGCTCAATATCACCAATAACCAACATGGACAGGTATACAAAGATCTGCCTCGTTCGCTTTCATTTTTCAGTTTTATTTTCTATCTTTCTGTCCCATGCTTATAATTGATGTTTCTTTTTTTACATATATCTTACTAAGCAGAAACCACTAGCAATGCGTATCCGGTTATCTTACAAAGTGAACGGCGAGGACAGATTGGAACAAGGCCAAATCAGCAACTTTCCTTCTGGTCTGTAGTGCCATTTGTGTATATTATTAGATCAATCATGTTGATGTTGTAACTTCTGTCAGTTTGACGTGTTTTGGGGGCAGAGTAAAGATATCTTTTACTTTGTTCTACGGTTTCATTCTTGTACCCTGTTTGCGGGGTATCTAGAGCAAATCTTACGGCCATTCAATTTTCCCGATATTATATTGTATAGTAGTCAACAGCAAAGTGGCATCTTCATGTCGATGTATTGGTGCCGGGTGTAATTCAGCTTAAGGATATTAATTAAGCAGGAAAGCCAAAATTTATTATTCATCTCCCCGACCCTGTTATTTTAAAATTTTCCCTATTTTCTTGTACTGCCATACTAGAGATTCCTTCCTATTTTCTGGTAGTATCGACCATGTACACTACTGGATAGCTTGTATCATTTTTCTTGTAGTTGCATATATGACAAGGGTGGTACGCAAAGACGTGCAAGAGTCTTTTCCTATATTTCTTCGTCTGTTTTCCTGAATAAACAGTCCCTGGTATTATATTGTATACATTCAGGATTCTTACATTGGCCAACGAGACTCGGGACACAGACGAATCGTTGGACAAATACGCCATCTACACCCGTGGTACACACAAACACTTACTTTTTTGCATCCTCGCCAACCATGGCCGCCGGCAACTTGCACGATCATCGACTCATCGCCGAGGTACCAGCGATGGTTCACGGTGCCGTTGGCACGGTTGACGCCGAGATCGACATGATCAGCGGGCTCCCAAACGACATCCTGGTCGACATACTGGAAAGGCTGGTGACAGCCGGCGACGTCCGCACTGTCACGAGGACCTCCATCCTCTCGCGCCGGTGGAGGTTCCTGCCATGGCCGCAGCTCACAAGCGTGGCTCTAGACGTCGGAGACTTCTTCTTCGACACGGACGACCAGCGTTGCATCGCGTCTGCCGCTTTCTGGGACCAGCACCGGGCCACGGCGAGGTTCACCGACTCGCTGGCGCGCTTCTTGGCTGCCCCGCCGAGCCAGCGTGTCATCGAGAAGCT
>LAPY01000838.1:3761-16055 GCA_000970635.1 Eragrostis tef
CCGCGGGTCCACCCGTCAGCCGCTGTTCAACACGAGCGCCGGCGCGCTGGTGTTCAAGGACCAGTACCTGGAGGTGACAACGGCGCTGCCCAAGGAGGCGGCGCTGTACGGGCTGGGCGAGAACACGCAACCCGGCGGCATCCGGCTGCGGCCCAACGACCCGTACACGCTCTACACCACGGACATCTCCGCCATCAACCTCAACACCGACCTCTACGGCTCGCACCCGGTGTACATTGAGCTGCCGTGCTGCTGCTCAACAGCAACGGCATGGACGTCTTCTACAGGGGCACCTCGCTCACCTACAAGGTCATCGGAGGCCTCCTCGATTTCTACTTCTTCGCCGGGCCGACGCCGCTGGCCGTCGTGGACCAATACACGTCCATGATTGGCCGTCCGGCGCCGATGCCATACTGGGCATTTGGTAAGGACTGATGACCATGCCCTGCTCAAAGTCATTTTAATTTTGTACTGTTCTGTAGTGTACATGCCATCAGATTAGTCTAATCCAATCGGTATTCGGATGCTTAGAGTATGGTTAGCTAACTTCCAGATTGACTGATAACATATAGCTTCTCCATCACACGCTATGATAATGTTGATCTTAGGAGACAGAGGATGTGGTTCAGTTGTCGTTAGACAGAGATAAGGGTGCCAGTATGCCAATACTCTGTTGTAATCAAGTAGTTCCTAATAGATGCTGGCATCCTATGAACTTTCTCTCAGGATAAAGAAAGACATGTAGACTAGTTAGTCTTCTTGGTAAGCAAATACTAGAACATACTCCTGCAACATAATGCAAATTTCACAAGAAATGCTACAGCTGCACTTGTTCACTCCTGCACCTTCTTGATTGCAACCTTCAAAACAAAGTGAATGTGAAGATATGCTTGCACCGCGCCGATCTGCCATTTCAGCTTGTCATGACTCATGAATAACCTGAGAAGAAGTCACGCCGCATTGAATATTCCCCGACTTAGCTCTATTGCATTGAATTTCTTGCAGCATGTAGAGCCTGTTCCTTTCACCAACCACTGATTCAGTAGATAAAACCACTGTCCTTATTCCGAATAACATGTAGGATAGTAATTCAGTGCTCCAGATTGACAAATATATCATACATTTTCCTCTGATGCCATCGATAAAACATCTTCCCCCAGGCACACATCTTATATTTACTAATTGGAGGCTCCTTCTGAGGCCTCCACGTTAATCGGAAGTAAATGCTAGAAATTCTCACAAAAAAGCAAAACATCCGGCCGTACAAAATAAAGTAAGATAAATAATAACCTTCAGATCTAACATGATATAAATTACCCACCTATGCCATTACAAAAAATTTAGTCAAAAAGACCCTTAAAACCTATTTCTAAATTACCCACTATGCCATTACGAGTAAAAAAGGAAAATGAAAAACACCCACCTCCTTCGGATTTCATTTGCCCTGAGGAGATTTCGTGTGACTTAAGGAGTCCGTGTACCAAAACCAGTTTGTCTCTCCGAAATTTCATCTACACACTATTAATGTTGGGGCATAATAACGGTAAAGATAGACTAATCCTAAGGGATGGAGTGCAGCGATGGTGGCATGCTTAATTTTTTTTTCTCCGATCAATATTACTCTCACTATAAAGAGTATTGTTTCCAATGGTAAGTATAAGATGGTTAGAGTATTTGTACCGACTAATACAGGCATATATGAAAAAATATTAGAATAACAAAATATCAGATTTTTCTTGACTACTTAAAAGTTTGATTCAAAAGTTTTTCCTAATGTATGCCAAAAAAATAAATTCATGTTTCTCAAATTCTCTAGCCCGTGCAAATGCACGGGTGAAAGGCTAGTACTAATTTAGTGTTAGAGGACAGAAGAGGGCATTTTATATGACACATTTGTCTTTAGCCTGTGCCAAGCGTACAATATGTCTTGTTCTCCAGTAATGTGATACTATAATTAGCCAAATGGAAGCTGGCAAGAACTCTAAAAAAAAAAAATTGGATGCTGGCATCCTATGAACTTTCGTTCAGGAAAAAAAGAACGACATGCTACTTTTTAGGTATTCCTGTTAGCACATAAAGTATTCTGCGACTTAGGTCACTTGCACTTTTACATCATAACACAATCTGCTATGTCTTGAATTCCCATTATGGGAATATTATTCTGATTGCGTCCCCAATCTGTTAGTACATTAAAAATAGGCAGTAACATTGTTAGATAGTTTGCTCTGAAAATGGTCAAAATCCCGAAAACCTGCTAAATTGCACTGCAACTATTTTTTGTCAATTTAACTGTTGTATATCAAAAATTTTGCAGTACATGTTAACCACATGCTATCGTCATTTGCTTTCTTTCACGATAGAATAAAATGTGTGTTCTTAGGTTCGAATCAGGCATAATAAGTTTCCTGTAATTCTTTCCATCTCTCTGTAGACGTGACAAACTCCTTTTTTTTAAAAAAAAAAGGAACTGCGTTTAACAGTGACAACCTCTTAGAGAAAGTAACTTTTTTTGACTGGAAGTTAGAGAAAGGAACTTGCTTCCTGTATATGCAAAATATGGATTTGTTTACCATATAAATATAGTAGTATTTTAAAATGGACTAATAAACTATGGTTTTCTCTGATACCATCGATGGAACAGTTTTGCTCTGGCACACACTTATTCAGGTGCAGTTTTCTTTAGACAGCGTTAAACATGCATTATTTCCTAGTCCCCAGTAGGTTTGTGCTGTTATAACTAGAGTCCCAATAGATGCTGGCATCATGGTAACTTCTTTTGAGGAAAAAGAAAGACATGCAAAGTTGCTGGGTCTCCCTTCTAGCAAATAGAATATCCTGCATCTTAGACCACATGCACTTTGTCGTTATAACATAATCTTGTATTTTCATGTGCCTTTCTGAGAGTACTTGGATTGTTCTGTTTTCCAAATTGCCCACTTGATCTCTGTATCAGATATATGATCTGACATAGCAGCTTTCTAACCATATAATTGGACCAGTTGTTGCCATTACAAGACCGTCTCTTTCAGTTTCAGCTCACTGGTGAGGCTGTTTTACTGATATAAATGGACCCAATGTTTTCCTAAACGCTAAACTGTCGGTCATCCGTATAATTCCGTTTAGGAAAAGACTGAATGGACCTTGTATGCACTATAGTATTATGTGGACCTGAAAACTTAATTGTCTAATCCTGAAAAAATGATTAGAAAACCTGATAACAAGTAGCATCACAACTATTTTTCCATTCAGCTTCCATACATTTATCTTGCATTACATATTGAACAGAAGCTATAATCCTTGCTTTTACAACCGAATATGCATTTTTTTTTGCTGCAAACGTTCGAATTTCAAGAAATGCATGATTTCCAGTTTGCTATATCAGTTATAGGCGCTTGCTCACAAATCAGTAAAAAGAAAATCGCTGCGTGCTGGACCAGCTGCACTTTTTTATACTCTGAATGAAATTCTTCAGATCTCTGAATACTACCTTCTTTTCTTCAGGGTTCCACCAATGTAGGTGGGGTTACCAGAACCTTTCAGTGGTCGAAGGTGTTGTCGAGGGCTACCGGAATGCCCAGATACCCTTGGACGTGATCTGGAATGACGATGACCACATGGATGCCGCCAAGGATTTCACACTTGACCCTGTCAACTACCCTCGCCCGAAGCTGCTAGCATTCCTTGAAAAAATCCACGCACAGGGAATGAAGTACATTGTGCTGATCGACCCTGGCATTGCCGTGAACAACTCCTACGGTGTCTACGAGCGTGGCATGGCACGCGACATCTTCATCAAGTTGGATGGGCAGCCATACCTCGCCCAGGTCTGGCCTGGCCCCGTCTACTTCCCGGACTTCCTGAACCCGAACGGCGTGTCATGGTGGATCGACGAGGTGCGGAGGTTCCATGATCTTGTCCCGGTGGACGGGCTCTGGATCGACATGAACGAGGCCTCCAACTTCTGCACGGGCAAGTGCACGATCCCGAAGACACACGAGTGCCCCATCCCGAACTCGAAGACGCCGTGGATCTGCTGCTTGGACTGCAAGAACCTTACAAACACCAGATGGGACGAGCCGCCTTACAAGATCAACGCCTCTGGGAAGACCGCCCGGCTCGGGTTCAACACCATTGCAACCAGCGCCACACACTACAACGGCATCCTGGAGTACAACGCCCACAGCCTGTACGGCTTCTCGCAGGCCATCGCGACGCACAAGGCGTTGCAGGGGCTCCAGGGGAAGCGGCCGTTCATCCTGACGCGGTCCACGTTCGTCGGGTCGGGCGCCTACGCCGCGCACTGGACCGGCGACAACAAGGGCACCTGGGAAAACCTCCGGTGGTCGATTTCCACGATGCTCAACTTTGGCCTCTTCGGCATGCCAATGGTCGGCGCGGACATCTGCGGCTTCTACCCGGACGCAACGCCACTGGAGGAGCTCTGCAACCGGTGGATCCAGCTCGGCGCCTTCTACCCGTTCTCCAGGGACCACGCCAACTTCGCGTCCAAGAGGCAGGAGCTCTACGTGTGGGAGTCCGTGGCCAAGTCGGCGCGGAACGCGCTGGGCATGCGGTACAGGCTGCTCCCGTACCTGTACACGCTCAACTACCAGGCGCATCTGACCGGCGCCCCCGTGGCGCGGCCGGTGTTCTTCTCCTTCCCGGACTTCACGCCGGGCTACGGGCTGAGCACTCAGTTCCTGCTCGGCGAGGGCGTCATGGTGTCTCCCGTGCTCGAGGAGGGCGCCACGTCCGTGAGCGCCGTGTTCCCGCCGGGCAGCTGGTACAACCTGTTCGACACGACCAAGGTGGTGGTGTCCGCCGGCGGTGGCGCCGTGAAGCTGGACGCGCCGCTGAACGAGATCAACGTGCACGTGTACCAGAACACGATCCTCCCGATGCAGCGCGGCGGGGTGATCTCCAAGGACGCCCGGGCGACGCCGTTCACGCTCGTCGTCGCGTTCCCGTTCGGCGCCACGGAGGCGGACGCGGAGGGCGCCGTGTACGTGGACGACGACGAGCGGCCGGAGATGGTGCTCGCCGAGGGGCAGGCGACGTACGTCCGCTTCTACGCCAGCGTGCGGGGCAAGGCCGTGACGGTAAGGTCGGAGGTGCAGATGGGCAGCTACAGCATGCAGAAGGGGATGGTCATCGAGAAGCTGTCGGTGCTGGGGCTGGAGGGCACCGGCAGGAACCTCGCCGTGCAGGTGGATGGCGCGGAGGCCACCGCCGTTGCGACGTCGAGTCCTTACTTCGCGGCAGGCGACAACGCGAAGCTGCATCGGCAAGAAGGCGTCGAGGGAAGCAAGAAGAGCGTCATGGTGGAGGTGGGCGGGCTGGCATTGCCGCTGGGTAAGAGCTTCACCATGACTTGGAACATGCACATCGAAGTGTAAGCAAAGCCGTGCTTCCCTCTGCATTTGCTCAAGGGTCCGTTTCGTGTCTGATTTAGTTGGTAGATGTGATCTCGCCCTGCTACTGCTCAGCCTGGTTACGAAACCTGTCATCAGGGTGTGCGTTATGCAAGGAGCAGACCAAACAGATAGTCAGTCTCAGGATCTCTGATTATCTTCTGTATTTTAAGCTTTCATTGAATAAGACTTTGATTTTTAACTCTCTTGCTGATTCGTAATCAACGAGGACAAGAGTATATGTATGCTCGGAGTGATCGTTGTGGGAACTACAGTCTAATTACAGTTTTATCTTATCGAGTTTTCGTTACTTGATTTTTTTGGGAGTTTTTTTTTATTCTCGAGTTTTCTTTTTCGGAAACAAAGTTCTCTTTGATCCCGTGCTCCTGACAATTCTCCGAACACGACCAAAGCTACAGTCCTACAGAGCCAGGTACTTGATCCTCCCAGATCACAACTTAACAGCAGGCGACGTACGTCCGCTTCTACGCCAGCGTGCGGGGCAAGGCCGTGACGGTAAGGTCGGAGGTGCAGATGGGCAGCTACAGCATGCAGAAGGGGATGGTCATCGAGAAGCTGTCGGTGCTGGGGCTGGAGGGCACCGGCAGGAACCTCGCCGTGCAGGTGGATGGCGCGGAGGCCACCGCCGTTGCGACGTCGAGTCCTTACTTCGCGGCAGGCGACAACGCGAAGCTGCATCGGCAAGAAGGCGTCGAGGGAAGCAAGAAGAGCGTCATGGTGGAGGTGGGCGGGCTGGCATTGCCGCTGGGTAAGAGCTTCACCATGACTTGGAACATGCACATCGAAGTGTAAGCAAAGCCGTGCTTCCCTCTGCATTTGCTCAAGGGTCCGTTTCGTGTCTGATTTAGTTGGTAGATGTGATCTCGCCCTGCTACTGCTCAGCCTGGTTACGAAACCTGTCATCAGGGTGTGCGTTATGCAAGGAGCAGACCAAACAGATAGTCAGTCTCAGGATCTCTGATTATCTTCTGTATTTTAAGCTTTCATTGAATAAGACTTTGATTTTTAACTCTCTTGCTGATTCGTAATCAACGAGGACAAGAGTATATGTATGCTCGGAGTGATCGTTGTGGGAACTACAGTCTAATTACAGTTTTATCTTATCGAGTTTTCGTTACTTGATTTTTTTGGGAGTTTTTTTTTATTCTCGAGTTTTCTTTTTCGGAAACAAAGTTCTCTTTGATCCCGTGCTCCTGACAATTCTCCGAACACGACCAAAGCTACAGTCCTACAGAGCCAGGTACTTGATCCTCCCAGATCACAACTTAACAGTGTCAAGGCCTAGGTCGATGAACAATAGAGCAAGCAGTGTAACCAGAAAAGGCCCAACCTCTCTAGTCTCTGAACATCGTGCCAAAGGCTCGATGTGTTAAATCTGAGTCGGCAGTTTCAGCAAGTAGTCGACAGTTTTGCCCTAAAAGAAAAAAAACAGTTGACAGTTTCCACCACTCGCAATTTACTCCACCATCATAATTATTTTAAGTCGCGAGAGTTGTCATCATACAAAGTTTGAACTTTAAATTCTACTTGTAGGCCGAGAAACAAAAAAAGAAAACAAACCTCGATAGGGTGTATTTTGCACCGAATGGAATTGTTTGAGAGAGTAAAATGAGTCACTATTTTGTTTAGGGTGTGAAATGGACAAATTGAATTGTTCGGAAGAGTAAAATAGACTTTTTTTAAAAAAAAAATATTTTCCTTAAGAATTGCAATGCCTGCAAGACTAACCAGAAATTAAACCGCTACAACTAGGCCCAAATGGTCCGGTGAGGAATATTGGCCCATTCTCGTTGGTACTAAAAGATTGGCCCATTTCTCGAGCGCATGTGTATTGTGTATTGAAACATAACTTCTGGCCCATTCCTAAAACCCATGCATGGAATATAACAAAAGCCCGTGAACTATGTGCCAATCGGCCTCCTTTTCCCCGAGGGAAAAAAAAAAGAAACAGGATATAAACCAAAAAAAAGGCAGAAAGTCTATAGCACGGCTGGTTGCGCGCACCAACTGCCACAGCTCGGCCCACGCTCGGAATCAGCTGAACCCTGATCCGTCTGTGCGAACGGAGTAGGTCGAGCGACAGACATGATGGCAGAGTGCGCGCAATCAAACATAGAAGATGGGTTTCAAAGGGAGGGGAAGAGGCGTAACACGGCAGCGGGGCAATGGTGCTTCGAACGACAGGATAGCAATGCGGGCGTTAGTGGTGGGCGGCGGCGACATGTGTGGTGGCGCGGCGGTCGGTGGTGGTGGAGGGCGGAAGGCTAGGTGGTGCAATGAGGCGGCGGGCGACTGTCGGCACTTGAGCTTGGAGGCTCTAGTTTTCCGGTGCCAAACCCAAAAAAATGCGTACCTGAATTCAAGTCTGACACCCTCTGGCCTCGTAAAAAAAGCAACTATATTTTGGTCAGGCTAGTACATTCATAGATTTGAAATTATTATTTTTAGTTTAAGTTTAGATGAGCTAATCTATTTGTAATTAATCTACTTTGCCAATTGTTGACTTGGATTCAACCAGTACTGACCAACTGACATCAGTCCTTAAAAACCACCCCATCTATCATCTGTGATAGTACTAGTACAGAACAAGATTTTCTCAGCCTGGTCAGTACACGCGATGCTTGTGTTCGATCGACGAACACTCAGAAATCCAATTCGCAGTAGTAGACTACAACGGCAATCCTTCACGCTTCATTAAAATATTTTGGCTCGTGCGAGTTTCATGCGCGCTTCAATGGGGCCAAGGCTGTCGTCGTGGCTTTCTGCGCATGAACGGCTCCATCTCACCGAAAAATCTTTGCACTCCGCGCGAGAGCGATCCGTGCCGTGTTGCCCCGTGCTCTGCGCCGCGCGTCGACAGCCAATAAGCCGTCGCGTGACCCGAGTCCCGTCACGTCGCCGCCTTCAATTGCGGACCATGGCGCCGAAACGAGCTCGGAGCGGCGGTGGCAGGCGGACAAGAAACCCCGTGCGCCACGAGGCGAGGGCGCTGCGGCGGAGGCAAATCGCGGCCGTCCCCGCCACCTCTGGCATCATTCGAGAGAGCCGACTCCGCCCACGAGGCGCACGGCACGGGCCGGTACTTGACGGCGTCGACGCAGCGCGGCGGCCAGAGCGGCAGGTTGGTCGTCGCGACGTGGCTTGTCCCTCTAAATCGGACGCTACTATCCATTTTTTTCTTTTTCCAGTTTCGCAGGCTCTCCTTTCATCTTCAGACGCACTCTCTGCCCTGGAACGCTGGAATGTTGAGTTCCTCCTGGCTGCATGAAGATGCGGGCCTGCTGATCCACGCTAGGGCTGGACCGCTGGACCCTGTGTGTACCTTCCCTCCAGCCCACGGAGCCGGCGGGGCGGCGCGCCGAAAAGCCGTCATCTCGCCGTGGTCGGGCTCCATTCCTGGCGCGAAACGCCTTTCCCTTCGTTTTTTAAACTCCAGCGTGGGTCCTTCCCAATACTACTACGAGGAAGCAAAAAGCTTGCGCCGCTGCAGCGCCCGGGCTCGGTCTCCGAGACCTGCCGCCACCGCCGCTCGTCCTCACACATGTACCCGTACTGCCTGTGTGAAAAGAAAGGACCTGTCGCCATGAAATCGAGCCGCGGCAGCGCATGCAACACCACGTCGCGTGCCGTGCCTGCCTCCCCGTCCGTCGTCGTCTGTGACCCCGAAGATGCAGCCTTCTTCGTCCCGCCGATCGAGATCCGAAGCCCAGGGGTGGGCTGGATGGATGTCCCTGTCGGCGATGACCCTTCAAAAGCGCCGCTGCGGGAACCGAGAGCTTTACAGGCTGTGTGCAGTGCCGTGGCAGGAGCACTTTTTTTGCTATGGGTGGCTGTCGTTTTTTTACTTTCACCATGCAGTAATCAGAAGAAAAATGACCGATCGCATCGCATGGAGACCGGGCCACGCGGCCCCATGCGTCGCACGACAAAACTCCTTGCCCCATTCCTTCGTTCCGCCGGGACGCGCGGCAGCGGCACACGGCAGGCAGCGCTGGACCACCACCACCACCACCCCCAGCGGCGCGCGGCCGCTTTCCGCTATAGTGGCCGTGGTACGCGCCGGGGATTTCCTTTTCCGAGCCGGACAGCTGCGGCGAGCGCGACAGGCAGCGGCCGGACGAGTGATTCATTGTGCGCAGCCCGGGCACGTGAGGTGTACGATCGAGGAACGTACGTATACGACCCCCTTGCCGACACTCACCAGATGAGACTGCTTCTTTGCGCGCCATATATAGAACAGTGGGCCTTGTTGCTCTCTGCTCTTATCGGCAACAGCACTAGTCCACTCCACGTCGTTTCACGCACTGCCCTAGCGCTACAAATAGAACGGTGCGGTACTTCTCTCGCCATGGTCGTGACGTGCGTGCGTGTTCGGTGTTCCACGACACGCATTCTCGGCTACCAGGTCCCCTCGAGCTCTAGTGCCATTTCTACTACGGTCCAGCTACTACGCCGCTGAGTGTGTCTAGAACAAAGGCAAAAGCGGCGCAATCTCCGCCGAGCCGCTGCAATTTGCGCAATGATTGGCAACAAACAGCTCAGACAGGAACCGAACAAACGACCGCATCATCATCGTCAGTGAAGATGGATCCCATCCGATCGTCCGTCCGACCACGGCTCGAGCTCGCACGCACCGCCAGTCTGGCTTTTGTTTAAACGAGAGTCAAAGGGTCAGTGAAAGGCAACGATCGAGAGATCGGTTGATTGGATTGCGCATGCCAGTGCGGCCGGCTGCCCATAAAGGCGGGGGAAGCTAGACAAGCCCTCCAACATGCGAGACCGGGACATCCATAATGTCATGCGGCGTGACAGGCCGAGCGACACTGATTAGCCTAGCCAGTTGCACACATGGCACCGTCCCTTTTCCGCCGTGTCGGCGCGCCGCAGCACGCATGTTTGCTGGCTCCCCGGCCCCGGACGCCTGCAAGAGCGACGTGTGCTCGGCTAGGCTACTGATCGCTGATCAACGACGATCTTGAACCATTTGCTCGTCTACACAGGAAGCAGTACTAGGAAAGCTGGGATCACGGGACGATAAAAAGCACGGACAAGACACGGGCGCGTGCTACTCCGGCCAGGTCACGGCAGTACAAAAAATCTGCTCACGGCACCAGCGACGTTCCAAGCAAGCAAGCTGCTGCTGACCGTGATTGAGCAGGCGTGCGTTGCAACAGACCGCACCATCACGTCAATCAGGGGGGAGGATCCGAGGAGATCGGCACGGTATGGACCGTGGATCGCACCTACTGATAGTACTACTAGGGCATCGCTTCTGTCCAGTACGTGCAACGCAACAGCCATGCGGCCGGGTTACGTGCCGTCCGGGGTTTCAGGCAGCGAAGGAACGTACCGGCAGGGACAGATGGATGACACGATCGAGCGTCAATCCCGCGACACATGCATGTCCTTCCACGTTCTGGACAACATGCTGGAGCACGTAGCGATTAGAGACGAGCAGTGAAATGAGAAGGACCTAATCAAGCCAGAACACGAGCACGCTCAGATTCAATGTATGGATCACAGTGTTCATTAACAGCGGCAAATCAGCTGCATTTGTTCTTGAAATGAATCAAAGTAGACGAGCGTGGTCAACCAAAGAAAAAAAAAATCTTTGAATACATTAGCGTCTCGTTAGTTAAGTGGCATTTTTACCCTTTGCAGAGCTCAAATCGGAGAAGCCTTCCTCCCGTTCTGCTCAAATGACGGCCACCATCTTTGTTCATTTGCTGTGGCCGACCTTTCACCAAGTCGTCATCATCAAGAGGCGCCCCGTTTCTCCTTGTCTTCCTTACGCAGAGTTGACATGTTACTGATCGCTTTCGAGCTAGTGAATTACTATCATAAGTACACCAATTTGTGCGGAGAGATGAGGGCGACATGACAAAAGCAGAAAACAACCGAGCCAATTTGATTGGAAGATTCATGAATTTGGCTAGTTGTGATAGCGTCCAGAGTTATCGCATGGCTAATGTTGGGATAGCGATCAAGCGACTTTTTCGAGTGTGCGACGGAAGCTATCATAAACTCCGTGCCGACATCGTTACCGTTTAGGGTGCCCTCCTCATGTGGCCATCCATGTCGACCCAAAGACGGCTTTGAACCAGAAGAAACGTCTCAGCTCTTGCATGACCAATTTGATGAAAAAGAGTGAGTTTTGGGGCAACATTCCAGAACAAATTTGCCGAATAGGACAATGAGAACAAAATTAAGGAAAGAGGCGTTCACGCAAGTATATTCGTAGGCCCGATATACAGAGTTTTTTTTAGGAAACTGTTATACAGAGTTTTCTTTTTACACCTGTTATACAGAGTTCGTACTACACCAACCGCGAAACATCTGGTGATCAACGGCAATAATCACGCGTGAAAAATACAATCACGTTAAACACATTTTTAGTGATAACGCCATCACCTCCGAAATCAAATTGAAGCCCGTTTGAAGGTAAACAATGCAAACAAATTATTAAAAAAAAATCCTAAAAACATGACTTTCATTAGAAATCAAATAGAATGCAAACTATATTTGAAGTCCGTTGGGAGGGTGCATCAAATTGATTGGATGAGTCATCAATCCAAGAAGAATGGGTTGAATGTATTCCCCCGATGTCTGGGACTCTGTGACGTGCAAATTCCACTGAGCAACCCGTTGAGACAGACTAAAATATGGACAGTGCGACTTCGAGCTCCAACCTGTTGATCAAATGCACCATCATCAGTACCACGACCCTGGTAACCTGACCTGAGATCAAGGCCAGCTTCCATGCGAAATTGTCCAATTTTATGGCGGACAATTTGCTGCATTCATGTTTAACGCACCGGGGGGGGGGGGGGGGGGGGTTTCTCAAAAAAAACTGGCGCAAGCC
>LAPY01000838.1:18871-30218 GCA_000970635.1 Eragrostis tef
CCCCTGCCGCGCCAGCGCCGCTAACCACCTTGGTCGGCCGAACCGGCGGCGGCGACAAGTCTCTCTTTGTCCGCGTCGCGTGTGCTCAGCCAGCCAAGCGAAGCTGTCCGCCACGATGGCCTGGCTGATGAGCTCACAGTCAGTGAGTGAACGGTGGTGCCGTATTCCTGGAAGTGGAAGAAGATTACGCTATCGGTTCCGGCGCGAATGACGCCGACATCGCGGTGTCGTGGCCTGCCTGCGCCGCGATATCATTCCGTCGCGATCGCCGGCGTGTGGTACCGGGACCAACTTGACAGGATGTGGCCAGCCCGTCCACGTGCGGCGGGGGCGGCGAACAAGTCGCCGACGCCGGGTTGCTCGTGCCGGTGCCGACCACACTGGTCACCGAGTTGCGAAGCTAATCTGGGCTGGGCCAATTGCTCAGGACTTGGACGTTCGACCGAGCAAAGTTAATTGAATGGAGGCCCGTTACCAAATAACTTGCTGCTGCGCTAAGCAAGATTCCCATTAGGCCGTAGTGTGTGAAAGAGAACCCGGGCATCTATTGGGCTGCTTTCCACAGCTCATGGGCTCGACATCTATCTTTCCTGAAGAGAACGACACATGCAGCGCCGCCCAGTGATCGGTAGTGGTCCACGGGAAAACACTAGTGCGCGGGCGATCTTATTCTATCCGTCACGCGCCACGCCCAGCAGCCTGGTCTATCTTTGCCCCCCTTCCTTTCTCGTGCCAAGACCATGACACTCGAGCACAAGATCAAATCGACGCAGATGGATGGATACCTGCACGATGCATATAAAACGCACACGCACATATACAGAAGAAACGAAAAGAAATGAAAAGGCAGGAGGCAAAGCCGTCGCGTTCCAGTCGAATCAGCAGCGGTGGTGCACTCGCCGTCGTCTTGGGACGACGGATCGGCACGCGCGGCACGTTTCGGTGTTCGCGCGAATGCCGCCGCAGCACGCAGCGTCCCTGTCGTGTCATGTGGTTTGGTGCCCGAAACATTCCCGGTCCTTCAGCATACCTTTGTTCCGCCGGGCCTGCCTGCCTGTCTCAATGATGCTCTCTCTAACTTTTCTTTCGCCCCTTGCTGAAACGAAGCTCCAACTTGGCCGTACGATTATTGCATGATAGTACTACTCAATGACTTGGTTCTCCCTCCGGCATAAACAAAGGATGCAGGCTAATCGAACTTGGTTGCAGACTCGCAGTCGTGTTGCAAGCGATCGCTGACTGAGCAACGCACCGTTTGTTTGTTCATGGCTGAACTGAGCAGCGAGGTTCGGAGGGATGGGTGTGAAGACGGAGTAGGAAGGGTTGGTCTACCCGCTCCTAGTAACTTATTAAACTTGATCTCACCAAGAGATTACTCGTCTTTTCTCCCGATCGTTCTCTAGCTTGTTTTCTCTGAAGAAACTTGCGATCGCATCGGAGTCAGGTCAGGGAGATCACATCGGCGTTGCGAGACGGACGCTGATGCTGCCAACCGCTACAAACCTGCGGTACACCTGTTGAGAAATCGTTGTGCCGAGCTCTAGGCTCTAGGCACTAGGCATTTAGGCATGATCTGCTCGGCTAGATTGCTGTCACGTTAATTGACGCTGATGAAACCCTGCTGCTTTACAGCTATGCTGAAAAGCACATCACGGATTTATAAAAAAATATAAAAAGGAAAAAGAACACAACTCAGAAACGTCGACGGGTACATGGCGTATGCTCTAGGGGAACAGTTGGTAGTTCTCAGTTAGAAATAAGATCGACAAGAGCAGAGCAGTGACTGTCACTGTTCTTCTTTATCTAACGATATAGGAGTATGTGATACATTCATCATCGCTTGCAACATGTTTAGACGGTGTGAACTACAAGGACCTTTGAACAGATTGATGAGGAACTGCCATGGAAAAAGAATGATTCCAATGCTTAAAAAGAAACGCGATAAGTAACAGTATGTTTGACGAGTGTTACCACACGGCCTTTCTCCCTGCAGTCCCTGTCGTGTTCGCAGAAGATCAACACGTATGAAAGGAAGCAAGAACAAAGCAGTTCCCAGAAAAGCAAAACCCATGGTACTAAATAAAGCAATGATCCACAACAAGTTCCCAGAAGTTTTCCCAAGGAACAAAGCGCAAATCGTGTGCCCCTGGCCTGCGGCATCTTTCGATGCAACCGCGCGGCATCTCGGCCGCTTTTCCGTGCTTCCTAGTCCTGATCCAAAGGCCACGGCAGAAGAAATCAGAAACATATCACCCCGTAACCACCATGAGAAATGCAGGCACCGACAGTGACATGAATAAAGGTTGGTCCTCTTGCTTCGCTAAAGCTACGTGCGATCTCTCAAAGCCCCAGAAGAGCTTTACCTAACCTAGGGGCATCAGCATTCAGAAAGGTTCGAGAAAACCAAGGAAATTGGACTGGTAATTCCCCTTTTCTATTTCCGTCGTGTGCCGGCAAATTTAGATGAAATCGCAGAGAAGCATCAAGTTTCTGAGTTTCCAAAGCTAATGATATAAAACAGAAAGATATGCCAAGTTGAGAGACACAAGTGGCGAAAATTCAGGGCCGTGCTTCTGGAACTGGAGTAGAGCTTTCTATCTAGCTTAGATTCGTAGCTATTGGATGGATGGGCACCAACATTGTCTACGCACTAACCGGGATAGCTCAGGAAGTGAGCTTTCGTGATTGACATAAACAAATAAAGATATGGTCTTGTTGATTGAATGCTAGTGTTAGCTTGATTTCACATCAAAGGGAACCCCTAAAGCCAAAGGGAATTTTAAAAGACCTGAGGAGCGAAGCCAAGGTAGTGGCAGGTGGCTCATGGCTACCACTCATCTTCAGGTGATCAGGTCTAAGATGCTTGGAACTTTCAGCACTGAAATTGAACAAAGCATGCTGACAAGACTTCATTTCAGGGTCATAAAATTGAGGGAAATGATCGGATATATGATGGGTCAACAGAAAAATCAACCGAGAGAGTGGGAAATGATACTAGTACCATGATTAAGGGAGGAAGAAAAGGTCCAGATAATGTTGTATGTTAGGTCAACAACATAGGTTGGCAGTCACCCATAGTCTCTGGTCTGGTTTGTGTTGCACTTCCACATATGCAACTAATGCAAGTGTTCTAGTCCATTCCATGCTTGACAATAGATTAGTCTCAGGACTGACTCAACCGGTCAAAAAATCATTTCAAAGAATTGGCTTTTACATATGAACACAGATCGCTGAGGAAACAGGAGATAATTAACTGTACCTCTAACACTTATTCCTGTAAAGTTCCAATGCGGTACATTATATTCCCTCTTAGCACACAGTAGTAATTTTGTTTTGGGGAAAATTCACAATGTATAGCAATCAAATGACGAAGATATATGCATCACAAGCATGCATGGATATGCTAATGTAAAATCTTATTTATTCAAAAGGACTTCGAATTCGTTGTGTTTTTGAGCAAATTTCTGTTCTAATATGGTCTTTTCTGTTTAATGTATGTGGGGACAACTTAAACAAACAACAAAAACATTTCAATATTATTGTCGGACTTTGTTTAACCTATTTTTAATTCCCTGATACTCGCCACTTGTAGGGGAAATTTAATCTATTTTTTCAACCGCTTGTTTAGAACTAGATACCGGAAGCAGTAAGTATTAGATAGAGTATGATTGATATATTATGTGGTCTCGATCTATCTCTAAATTCTGTTAACACTTCTAAAATATAAGTGGATTCTTGACTCATTGTATACTTTGTAGTGTATAGGATGGATCTGGTTTCTGGTTAAAAAAGAACATGAGTCACAAAAGAGGCATAAAGCTCAGAATTATACTGTTAAAAGTTGAACTCCACGACGTTCTGTGCAGAGAACATCTAAAAATATAGAATTTGCAATGATACACTTGTGCTAGTTATGATGCATTCGCTTTACAATATTTTTTCAAAGCCGCCATGTGCATTAAAAATGAAGCACCGAATTATCCCTTTAGTAAAATAACACTCTTAGACATCACCAGAGACCCAGAGTCGACCTTAGTAAAACAGCGCCGGGTACGAAGTACAAATGAAATATTGTTAAATTACGAGATTATGGAACCACGTTATAATAAAAAAAACTTAAACCAATATTTTTATTATTACCAAATTAATATTTGGTTTCAGAAAATACTTTTGATTCTTTTTTTATTGATTGTCCCCTGATATATATGCATGTTTGATTGCATATATAACGTCTTTACGTAGCCAGACATATTTGCTCCAGATGCCTATTTCAGTCAAGAGATTTTGCCCCAATTACGCAGCCGATAAAGTGCCAGCCACATCAGTCTTACAATTATTGGAGTAGAAAAATATCACACTGGGAATCCGCAAGTAGAAGTCAAAGCTTTCCAGGAAAATACTTTGAAATAGATTTTCTGCGATTGTTCATTCAAATTATCTCTCTCCCACAGAAAAACTTAATTTTTTTCTCGAAAAACGTGGTTTCTTTGTGACAGCCGGGGAGTTCTATATCACGTTGATCAGCATATCACACCATAAAACAAAAATCTCCCACTCCAGGAAAATACTTCGAAATAGATTTTCTGCGAGTGTTCATTCAAATTATCTCTCCCCACCAGAAAAGTTATTTTTTCAGAAAAAAATTTGGTTTCTTTTGTGACAGCCAGGGAGTTCTATATCATGTTGATTAGCATATCACACCATAAATAAAAATTCTCCCACGATTCACCACCAAAGTGCTGAATATTCAAGATTGCTCGTAAACGCATGTCGAGACCTCATTCACTCATCTAGGTTCTTTCCCTGCTTTCCAATGGATTTGAGGAAGGGATCAAGCTGTTGACGTGGCATTTTACACTCAAGAATTAAAGCTCATTTCTTTCCCTTTCTCTAGTCCTCATCGTTTTGTTTGTGGATAAATTGGTGGCTGCTTATGGAACTTGCGCCGCGTGTGATAACGATGTCATTTAGAACTTGAAAGAAGCCCTGCGACTTTTGAACAAAAGAAATTGTAGACTATTTTTTGCCTTTTTTTTTAAAATATCGAGCACTTCTGACACAGATGAATCGTGAGTTGGACTTTCGTATGTGGCAGATTAAAATTTCAGTTTCAGTACATGCAAGCCAACACACAGCAGGACAAGCTCAACTCTGATGGAGCAAGCTGGTTTCGTTTGTTTAATTGTTGGTTGGAGCTTTGGGTGGCACGATATTTTTCTCCTTGTTTTGTTGAACGGTCCTGCTTCGTTTGATGTGTGCTCCCAGGTGAACATGTTTGATTTGGACAGGATATGTGGTTTTTTCTTTTTTGCCAGTTTTCGAAGCAACAGGAGGGCCTCTCCAGTGACAAACGATTTTGTTGTGGATCTGGGGGATTTTGTTGTGGATCTGGGGAATTCGAAAGCAAACTTTTCCAGGAGCGAAAAGTCAGCTAGTAATCACTTCACCATATGCGCGCATCAAACTGATCGGATCTCCTTTTTATTTTTTGTGAAGTAAACTGATCGAAGCTTTCTTAGCTGATATAATATATTGGTGTGCACTTCGCCAAAAGAAAAAAAAAAAAGGTGTGCACCACACTACCACCATTTGAGTTTGAGTCCCCCTCAGATTGAATTTTGGCCTCTGTATCCTTTTTCTTTTTTCATTTATATAGTTGCTGTCTCCAGGAACTAACTAGCCAGTAAATTCGTGCTGGACAATTCTAGGCTGCCTTACCATCGATGCGTGTAATGTCGTCGTCAAACTCAAGTTGGGTTCAATAAGCATTTGCCGTAAGCATGTACTAATACTAATTAACACCGTAGTGCCGTACCACTTAAGTTCTGTTGTTGTTACTTGTTTGTCAGACACAAACTTCTCCCTATATATTGACCCAATCCAGGGCTTCAACGGACTCATTCAACATTCACTCATGCTTGCGACTTTAATCTTTGAAATGCGACAGAGAATAGCAGAAAAGAAGGACATGATCGATGACCGTATGCCTTCAAAACGGGTAGGGCCATATCTAGGTGAGACAAATCAGACTACAGAGCATCGTTGGAGACTTGGAGGTAGTATTGCTTTTTTGTGAAATTCTAGTCCAACAGCTGGGCGGAGAACAAGCAACCAAATCGAAGACTGCGAGCTACAATTGATGACCAAATCAAAGACCGCAGATAACCATTGACGATCAATCGAATATGCGTAGCCGGCGTGCATTATTGCCCGGCCGTTGACATTAATCGCCTGGTTCTCGTCACAACGTAGTGCCTAGACATGCATAAACAAGGTCAATTGTTCTGGCGGGAGCAGTTCTTTATGGTTTGTGCACCTTTCAGAAAACTGTAGCCGTCATTATGTCCGCTAACTAGATCACCAGGAAATGCACATGAGCTGATGCGGCGCGGCATGTTTTCCTCGTCGTGGCGTCCTTGATTGCGCTTAACTTTGATTGATTGATTTTCTCTTCGAAAGACCTTAACTTCGACTGCTGATGGTGCGTGCCATCGGTTACTCTATTCGATACTGTTCCGTTCTGATCGCGCCTTGCAGCTTGGCTGCTGGCTGCTGCACACAAAGAAAGCATGGGCAGAGCGCCTGATATAAGCGTGCACCCAATCTCTGAACTGAAGCTTCTGTTCGTCCGTGTGGTTTACGTGGAGAAACAGTGTCCTGGCGAAAGGATCAGCACCGACAAAACTGATTGAACCGATGAAAGGAGCTTCTCCTCCCATCCGGCGTCCACTTGTTCGGCAAGCCAACCAAGAAGACAACTTGATCGATCCACTCGCTTGTCCGTGCACAGTACCACTGCAGAAAATAGACCGTCGCAACCCGCGCGGCCGCGTTCGGCGTCCGTCCCTCTAAAATTTAAATAATTTTAAACAAAAAAAATTTTATCTTAAACAAAGTTTAATTATAAAACTAACTGCAGAACCTTCGGTCTAAATCGCGAGACCAATTTAACGAGGGTAGTTAAGGCATGATTAGACGATAGTTACTGTAGCATCACTGTAGCAAAACATAGCTTAATTAGACTCATTAGTTTCGTCTCGTAAAGATGTATCCATCTGTAAAAAGATTTTGTCAGTAGCCTTTATTTAGTACTAAATTCTCTTTGTTTAGAGGCTCTAGAAAAAATTTTAGAGGCTTCGAACACGCCCCAAGTCATACAAAGTTGCGTGCCCAAACTGTGACGCAACGAATCGGTGGACGCTAGCCCGCGCTTGACGACGCACGACTCCGACGTTGCTCGGCCGGCAAGAGGCGCTTTCGGCCCGCTTCTG
The DNA here is from genome assembly GCA_000970635.1 of Eragrostis tef. Lineage (NCBI taxonomy): Eukaryota > Viridiplantae > Streptophyta > Magnoliopsida > Poales > Poaceae > Eragrostis > Eragrostis tef. The sequence goes on from LAPY01000838.1 coordinate 26,143, forward strand.
GAACTCGCAGACGTACGTACTCCTGTATTATTGAAGGAGCGGTTGGCAAGCAGGGCAGGCGAGCTGGAGGCCTCAAATGAGCAGGCAGCCAAGGTCGATTCCGTCCTTCTTTTCGTAGATACTCGAACGGTCAGGGCCGACTTGGACGTGCCAAGCGGCAATGGATCGCCGGAAGATCGGAGATAACCCTACTCTACCTAGCAGCGGCAGCTGGCAACGTTTTGTGGCCAGGCACGGCACTGATCAGCGCGAGGTAGCTGTAGCACGCTCCGCCGCGCAGCCGGGCCGCTGCATAAGAAATTCGGGCATCCGGTGAGCCGTCGCTCTCGCGGATGCTCGTGCCGTCCCCGGAACGCGGATGGGCGCGAGTGCGTGCGTGACCCGCGCCGCGCGTCTGTACACCGTACGTGCTCGTCGCGGGGGCCGGGGCGCGTTTCGCCGCGCGGCACATGCGCTCACGTGTTCGTGCGGGCGTTCGTGCATCCACCGCGATCTGGATCGATCGATGCACGGACGGATGGAGGAGCGGCAGGGGGAGAGGTGATCCGTCCTCCTCGGCGCTCCGAGTCGCCCAAGGCCGGCCGACTCGTCACTCGATTCATGTGCAGGAGGGAAAGAGTGCGGCGGCCGTGGGGCATCATCTATCGCACCGGCTGATCTGGGTAAGCGTCGTGCCGGAGAAGGAACCGAGCTCGTCCTCCCGTTTCGTTTCTTTAACAGAGCGAGAAAGAACATTTTCCGAGTCAGATTGACATGAGATCGCGGCTGTATATGCCATCCAATTTCCAACCATGGCGCCCGACAAGTCTGAACGGTTACGACTGGACGTCGTTACTGTGCCTCTGGAAGCGAAGAACATGCGGAAAACGAAAAGGGGAGCGTGCCGAGAAAAGAAGAGGAGGAAAAGAAAGGGACGGCACGGGCCCTACAAGTCCATTTCTTTTCTACTGTCGAGAATTGTCTCATAAAAATAAAAGCAGCACGGAGAGAAGAAAAGAGAGGGGATCCCACGTCTCCGGTCTCCTCTCGTCTGCTTGCACGCACACCGCCGGTGACGTGGACGTGCATTCATTCAGTACCGCCAGGCACTAGCACCATCGTCATCATATCATCTACTACTACCCTTTTCTCACTGACACAGGGGTCCACCATAGCGCGGACCCACAAAACGTTGGAAGAGACCTGCGTGTCATGAGTCGAAACCACAGCCAGAGCCCTCACGCGATTCCATGTGGTCCAGGTCCACGTCCGCTGCGGCAGCAAATGGCACGAAATGTCACAACTGCCCCTGCTCCCGGCCCCGCCTGCCCCTGACTCGCACCGCGCACGCCGCGTCCGGCCGGCCCCACGATAAATGCGCCTCGGCGTCCCGATCCACCTCCCTGCACCCGGTTCACCTGGACCTTGTCCCCCGCCCTCTACTCCACCGACCGACGACGTACGTACTCGTAGTATACACAACCAGTAGACCGGATCACCACAGCAACGGCAGCAATAAACTCCGGGCGCCACGATCAAAGATCTCCTCCCGTTTTAACACACTTTTTTAAACAGGCGTGTCGATGCAGTTCGGAACCGCCTGCTGCCTCGTCAGGCGTGCGTGGACCGGCGAATAAATACTCCCGTTAAGCTGTTGCAGCATCATCACCCGTCCGATTATTTTTAGCATATGATAGTGGTGCAACTACTAGTCTCCCGTACACGCGACAGGTGATTACGGAGGAGGGGCAGAGCGACAAGCCCGGCCCCGTGCCGGGCCACGCAAAACAATGCGATGCGCTCGTCGCTTTGCGTAGGAAAGGACTCTGGTGCCCTCGGGTGCTCCTGGCGTGGCGGGACATGCGGTAGATCTGCGGGGGTAAAATTGCATTTTATGCTCTGTCTCTCCGTTCGGACAAAACATGGGCAAGATTCAGTAGTACAGGCGGTGAGCCCACCGCCGCCCCCTACCGGACGGGCCCTGTGGGACCCGCTTGTGGACAGGCACACGCATTGAAGCTACGCGGGGGCCACACGGCAGCAGGGAGGTAACGCACGCGCCGACGTGCTGCGCTCTGTGCGCTGGCTGAGCCTACTCGCCGGTGGGCAGGGGCAGAGTCACGTCTCGCTCGCGGCTTCCGGCCTTCCGGCTCGGCGCTCGAGGGGCCGAGCTCGGCTGGGAGGGTGGTGGCGGGGTCACGTGGTGGAGGGATAGGTATGGGCACCTAACCCAACACGTCGGATTTTGGATCGGATCAGCAGCTCTTGCAGGCTGCATGCGCGCGCAGGCCACCGGACAGCCGAAGCCCATCCACCGCTTTTCTGCCTCACGTGTGCATGGCAAAAAGAGCTTCGTTTTCACGATCGGTCCAAAACTCTCCATCCATCTGCTACAATCACATAGAAGTACATGCATTTAAACTTTATGCATTTTTAGATGAAGCCCTTTATTTAAATTTGTTCATCACTTTGGGTCCTAATGAGATCAATGAATGCACTGAAGCTCACCATATATTTCTAGATTAGAGCTAGAAAGTGAAGTGTATTCGTGTAACAGAGAAAAATGGAAATTTTGATTGTTCAAAGGAACAAATCCATATCAATAGTTCATTCAGTCTCAAGGTTGCGCCTTTATTGTGCAAAGTGAGGACCACATAAGAACGCGTTTATCCTATGAAGTCACTTGTGTTGCGAGTAGGCCTGTCAAAAAAGTTCGAAGCTCGCGAGCTACTCGAATTCGATTCGTTGCATGCTCGATTCGAGCTCGATTCGTTAAGTAATGAAGCCGAGCTCGAGCTCAGGCCAGAGCTCGCGAGCCTTTGTCGAGCGAGTTCGAATAGCTCGATCAGGGCTCGTGATGTTGATTTTTTCCACCGGACTTTGATTAAACTCCTCTGGCCCAAGGCCCAATTAGGTGAGACCGACACACAATGAGCCAGCCCGTCTTCCCTGCTTTAATCGTAGCATCCTCCCCAAACCCAGACCACGACGATGCCGAACCTTGCGCTGCTGCTGCAGACGAATCGAACGCCGTCAGGTCCGTCACCAAGCAGCAATCGAGCTCCAGGTCCGATCGAGCGCCGCGTCCTCTGTCGATCTCCCATGCGTCCGATCGACCTCCGCGCCTTCTCGCCGCGGACGCCGTCGTGAAGCTCTCCGCCGCCCCACGCGCCTGCCCGCCGGCTGCGCGCGTCTGCCTCGTCCCGCTCCTCGCAACTTCCGCTTCCCTCCATCCCTCGCAGGACGCGGCGACAGTCTTGCCGAGCTTCCTCGAGCCGAGCACGAGCTTGACCGAGCTTTCGCCGAGCCGATTTCGATCCTGCGTGGAAGCTCGAAGGTTACAGTAAGCTCGCTCGAGCTAGGCTCGAATTTTTGTCGAACTCGAGCCTCAGGTGCCTGAGCTCGCTCGAGCTCGGCTCGTTGACAGCCCTAGTTGCGAGTAAAGCTTATTCCTCAATACCTTTTTCACGAATAAAGTTCTTCCTTGTTGGCAAAAAAAAAGAGAATAAAGTTCCTCCTTAATCCTTGATCTAAACGAACATTTTATCCGGTGAGAAATTTCCTGCGCCCCTAAAATTTGTAGGCATAGATAACGTAAAACGTCGGCCGAGATGGGCACAACGGCAACTACCGTGAGCCTCAGCTTTTTTCCTCTAACTTTCTCCGGACCACAGTGACACTTGCTGGTAAAACTCCAAGCCGTGTGAGGCCGGTTCTTATCCGTGGGGACGAACCAGTCGTATTCCGAGCTAAATCGCGCCAGACAAGATCCAAGTTGCCGGAAACGCAAAAGTGCAGCAGACGGCAAAACGTCCTAGCAGATAGAGATCGTGTGAAGGGAATTGAACGAGCGTGCGTGCAAGCTTAGCGCGCCAAGAAAACAGATGCTATAGCAGGACGCATACTATTCTATCTTCCTCATCGGTTATACTGTGCTTGATCTGGAACAGTACCGGCGCAAACTTGCCGAACCGAGCCGACACGAAAGGAGAGGGAGCAACCGTTCCACGAGGCATGAGATTTTCTGTCGGAAAACGGTGTGGATAATACGGGACATGTGGGTCGGGGAGGCTGAATCCAAGTGGAAAGCATGGCGG
>LAPY01000838.1:82266-95482 GCA_000970635.1 Eragrostis tef
AGGTCGAACTCCGGCTCGGGGAGGCGTGACATGAGCGACGTGTCTGATCGCCGGTTTGGCACGGTAGGTGGTGTCGCAACGGTGGGTAGATCGTGGGAGAAGGAGATTCGTGGACTGATCAGCTCAGGGGATTCTTCCATTGGTGCTGCCTGCACCTGAACTGTCAGTGAGAGTCTCAGAGAGGAATGTGAGCTGTGGGAGGCCGGCAAAGCTGTGTGTTGGGAGGGAAATGGATAAATAGAGCTTGACGAGGCTTGGGCCCCGTGGTGTACAAATTTCGCACCCGAATTCGTGAGGTTGATTCGGTTTCACTCGCGCCTAGCCGGTCCCTTGGTCGGTCACCTACCTACGTGAGTGACATGTTTCGTTGCCTTTTTCTCAATCCATTCGACGTGAAAATTAGGCAACCAACTTGGCGTTTCAGTGACCACCTAAGCACCTTGATCCATAGACTTGTCCCGGGGGCCGGCTTGCTGTACCGTGTAGTAACTGTCTGTAGCCAGCAACATCTGGGAGAAAGATCAAGCATTCAAGACTGAAAATCTTTTGTCATTCCAATATCTAACTGCTCAAACTACGCAACGGCGATGTGACAGGTTTAGCACCGTACAAAAACATCAGTTAATTGACTTGGACGCAAGGATTATTTTGGGGGATAAAGAAAATAGGATTGCAACGCTACTTGTAGATAGGTAGCTTGCATCACTGTTCACGCTGTATGGCCAGACATCGACAGGGAAACCGAGTTAACCACTTGTTGGGAAACAGAATATGATGGGAAGGGAGGAGGACTATGTGGTCACTATCTCAATGAATGGAACCAGCGAAAACACGGGAGGATGGGAGCCCGATGTTAGATCAATCTCATGAACATTCCGATCAGAACCTCCAAATCACAGTACTCTTCAGACAGCAAAGGCATGACACATCAGGAAGAGCGATGAAGGAAGCTTCGCTCCTTCCCTTTTGTATCATTGAAGAAAAGGAGAGCTCTGCAAGAGGAGCACTCAGGCGGAGCTGCGAAAAGGCACACTGAAACGTACTCATTTTTGCATGGAAAGGTGATACCTCAATTAGGATTCTGGTATGTTTCGATGGAACCATATGCATGGACCGTATGTTCGGATGCGCCAACCGTGTAACTGAACGATTTTATCTTTCTGAATGTGACGTGTCGTGCAAATGCATCAGCATCATAGTTGCTTCCTTATGGCCACACTCCATAATTCCCATATGCTCCTTCGCTTTTTGTGCACTGCTGGACCAGGATGGACAGAGAATTATCGTGCACTGCTAGCATGCAAACTGATTTGCTTTACATTATTGCCAAAAGCTTTTGTAGGCAGCAAGCATGTCACACTGGCTTGTGTAAAAATTCCAGGTCATTGTCAGTCAATCATGGTTAATCCCCAAATTCAGGTCATGTCAGTCATTCAGAGTAACACACATGGTCCAATTACGTATAACTAGCTAGCCTTCTGGTGAAGACAACTTGGGTAGTATACTATAGAGGGAGACGGTGTCAAGGAGTAGGGGGCATCTGAAATAGTGACTAGCGAAGCTGGAAGCATCATACATGATTAGAAGAAATCAAAAAATGTTTGGACATTGTGGCATAGCCATTAGACTCTTAGCCGAACTGTTCCTCCTCGGCGTTCACTGCTCTACTTGGCTGGCGTATCTCCTCATAATCGATTCTGTTTCTGTTTGCTTGCTCTGTACCTAGAGGGGTCTGGTTCCTGAATCTATGGTATTCTTGGCACTTTGCAGCCAGTCTCCACTGCCTAACATTTCAAGTGAGGAACAAAGGAGAGGCAGGGGCTTGGGTAGTGGTTGAATGCCAAAGGATTGAAGGGATGATTTTGCAACTCATCTGGCCCTAGCAAACAAAATATATTGCCAACAAGAGTGGTATGCATAGCATGAGTCAACAGATCAGTCTTATGTGGAAATTTGATCAACCAAATGTGTTCAGCACAAGAATATATGTATGCCAGTCGAACAACATGGTTGCCAATGAGTTACTATTGAAATCTTCAGAATTGAGCATAAACGTTCATCTTCAGAGGAAGAGAGCAGACCACTGCTTCTCCTATCCCTCTAACTAGAACGATAGTTTTAGAAAATTGGTAACAAGCAACGGGTTTTTCCGCGAAAAAAATAATGACTACAAGCACAGCACATAATGATGTATGATTGGCAGACTGACTGGACATTGGAGATGTGCAAGCAAGGGAATGGAGCAAGATTCATGCATCAGGCCAGCTAAAACGGCTGTTCCTGCTGACTGTGCGACACAACAAATATTAGAGTAGATGCTAGTTATACTGGAATATTTACCTCTAACCTGTCGCTACAAAATTTGGAGACTCCTTACTGTGACCTGTCTACAGGTGATTATCTCTATACTAGTGTTGCTTACAGTATTGTATTTGGAGTTATTTTTTAATGGCCCTTTTTAATCTGATGTTTATTAGTAACCCCAGAGTAACAAAATTTCTGCTCTATGGCCTCCTTTGGTCACTCCAGACCACACGGCATGACCAAGGAATACAGTCAATCCAAACGGATTGGCATGGTCAAGACCAGGCCGGATCTGTGCGGGGCCATCAGCGTGCCTACATGACCTTGGACAGGCCAACACGTCTGGAGCGACTGTATTCGTTGGTCATGCAAAGTTGTCTGGAGTGACCAAAGGGAGCCATAGAGCAGAAATTTAGTTGTCCTAGGGTTATTAATAAATATTAGATTAAAAAGAGCCAGAATAAAAAAAAATCATTATATTTGTCTAACTAGTTCTTGCATATGTACTTTCTCGTGCATCATAGAATTGGCAGATGGCCTTGGACCAGAAGAGTGTTTAGAGTATACTCGTGGAGGGCTCTTCAGACCATCAATTCCATGTCTTCTAAGAGAGTTTGGAACAACACCTGCCTTGTGGGCAGCAATAACTCCAATGGCTTCCCAGTAATTCTTGACATTCAGCTGAGGAGAAAAAGTTAAATTCGCGAATTATTTTTCAGATATCAGCCTTATGAGGTATCAGAAAATGTCAGAGGAATCTCGGAAGATATTTATGGGTGTACATGGCATACCGTTTCTATGCCGAACTTGTCAGGAGTATCATCAAGAACTGTTTCATTTTCCTGTACAGTAATAATTAAGGGCTGCAAAAACAAAACAAGCCTAAATTAGACCACCTAGTTAATTCCATCTTACACTTTCTGTGGTTAGCCCCAATCACCATGCTAGCATAGCATGTATTGATGAGCTTCGCTATGTTTCATAAACATAAATAGAAATGTAGTCTAACTGGAAAGACCTTTCATCAGTCATCGCTAGTCACACTACAGATATACCTTGTTCTTTCTCACAGTTCGAGCAAAAGCAAGAGTACCATCTCCCCCACAAGAGTCTCTTGGAAGAATCACACTGTCAACATCACTAGCCACTATGCAACCATTGTCCAAGGTTCCTTGCCTCCTCCTTACATACTGCGGAGCATTGCTTAGCCCAGAAAGTACACAAGGTAGAAAGGTATATCCAATCTGTTCGAAAAAGTATATCGGGGAATGCAAAGTAATAAGTTTCTGGTGAACAAAAGAAAACTGCTAAATTTGACATTGGATAGCACAAATCTACATATGACCAAAGGATGCAAACAAGCTTCTAGCTGAAGGAAATCCTTGCAAGAATAGAACCCATGGCAGTAGTCTGATATATCTATTGCAAACTGTGTGATTATTAAGCTATAATTACACTGCCTCGCTATGCCCCCCACCCACCTTCGTAATCTCTGCCCAGTATCTAAAGGATCAACCCCTATCGCTCAGAAAATTTCATGAATCATATCATTTCAAATTACTTCACTCAGTTACGCAACATAAGGACATGGATACCTCCTCGGCAGCAGATCTAGGGCATACTATTGAGCTGAGTGGTGGGGATAACACTGCAGGAGCATGGGCAGCAGGGATTTTGAACTCTTTCACAATTAGATGACTGATAATTGCTTCGACTCCTGCCAACAAATCAACACCCTGCAATGACATAGCAGTCAAGAACATGAAGAGAATTATACGTTTGCTCTTTCCAGAAAACTATGGGCAACCAAAGATATGTGCGCTAACAAACAGCATACTGCATCGATCACTATTACTGAGATCTATCAATATACATATCACGTGCCATAGTGGAAGGATGACACTGATTCAGGAGTATTTACTAATATCTAGCCCCAGCTTTTAGAATTATAATTCTACTCCTAATCCATAGTATCATGTTGCTAAATCCAAGAGTGCGACAACAACAAGAGAGCAATAACCTGGTTTGTAGATACAATCTCTACAATGAGCATATTGTTGACACAATCTCACAGATAAGAATATCTGATGAACTTTTTCTAGACACATATTGATTCCAACTACTCTTGGAATGATAAGAGTACAAACAAAAAATAATACTACAAACAACAACTAAAGAAAGTATTTTGAAAGATGATAGTTACCTTCCCTTCACGATAACAATCTGTGTCTTCTGGGTCATCATCTGGAAAGCGTGCAACAACTGCCACTGCATTCACATCTGAATGCTTCATGAGTGCGTCAACAGCTCTTAACAGAGAATCAGAATTCCCAACACTCCCCGTTGATTTCCCACACTTCGGATCAAACCATGTCTTGATCTACACCATACATGTGCCTTTCATTAGCAAACATCAAGATTAACCAGAGACTGATTTTTTTTTTTTTACAACTAACAGAATTTGCACCTCCAGAGGAGCATCTGTGACAATGTACTCGACTATGGGCAGGCCAAGCGAAGCCCTCGCAGCATCTGCAACCTGCAAGTGGCGCAGCCGTAGGTCTTCCTCGATTCCAGAATCTAACACCAAACCTACCTAGGTGAATCAGGTACAATGCGTCATTGCAGGATGGAAAAAAGCATACAGTATTTTTCAGTAACAGTAGTAGTGCTCAGAGGAGTCACTTACCTTGTTCTGGTGAACGGGTTGGAGAGCCCAAGATCCTTCTGCGAACCTGTCAAGGGCGTATCCCTCCACGTAAAGCGTATTGTGCATCGGCCAGTACAACATTGCAGCGTTCAGCACCTGCAACGGGGAAACTTTTTTCATCCCTGAGCTACCAAATTCAAATGGAAAAATAGTAATTGAAGTACAGCAGCAAAATGTGGTGCCGCGCAATTACGTTGGGGTGAGATATGACGCAGTCTGAGACCGCGGCGAGGGCTCGCGCCACTGGGAGGGCGTCGCCGGCGAATCCCCCGATGGCCGCGCCGACGCCGGTGGGAACGATTAGAACGGACGTATAGGGCCTCTTGAAGCAAGGAGCCCGCCCCTGGGCGGACGGTGAGAAGAGGCGGGCCCGGTTCCGCCTGCGTGGTGCCGCTCGCGACGGCGTGAAGCTGGTGGCGAGGAACGGAGGAGAGAGGTGGAGCGCCATCGCTTGCCGTTGGCGGAGCGAGGCGAGTAGGCGACCTAGAGCGGGGAATGCCAACCGGATAAGCCGAGGTCGATTACCACTGGGCTGGACTGACTGAGTCGGCCCATTTAGGCCCGTAAAGTAAAGGCCGGGCCGCTCTCAGTCAAGGAGACAAGGATTATTCTCCCTCGCCCCTACCTGTCAGGCGGTGTGGGATGTCCCGATCCCCCGGCGACCACGAGCACGGAAAGGCCTCCGCACCGCACCGCAGCCAAGCCACTGCGCAGAAGCTTCGCGGACGCCATGCCGTCGCCGTCGCCGCTGTGCGCCGCCTCCTGCACCACCCCGCTCCGCGCGGGACCGCCTCTCCTGCGGTTCCGCCGCCCCGCGGCCCAGGCCTCCGCCTCCCTCACCCGCGCGGCGCCGGCCGTCTCCGACGACCTCGTCCTCCGCATCGCCGAGCAGCTGGAGGACTCGGTGACCTCCTCCTCCCCGCTCCTCGACCCGCTCCGCTCCGCCTCCGCGCTCTCCCTCCTCTCCACGCCCTGGCCCACCCGCCGCTCCAGCGAGGCCTTCCGCTTCACGGACATCTCCTACCTCCGCTCCCTCCCCATCTCCCTCCCATCCCGGGCGCCCGACCTCGCGCCGCCCGCCTCCCCCTACGCCTCCCACGTCCACTTCGCCGATGGAATCCTCGTGTCCGCCTCAGGCGCCCATGTCAGCGCCCTCGCTGATCTTCCCCCCGGCCGCGCCCGAGACCGTGCCGCCGCCGCGCTAGCCGCCTCCGCCGAATTCGCGCACAAGGACCTCTTCTACGACTTCAACGCCGTTGGGGTCAGGGATGTCGTGGTCGTGCACGTGCCCGAGGGGGTCAAGGCGGCCGACGACCCAGTGCACATCATGTTCACTTATACCAACAGTGCTGGTGGGAGTATGCTGATGTCCAATCCGAGGGTTCTGGTGGTGGCCGAGAAGGAGGCAGAGGTGGCCATCGTTGAGGAGCACTATGGGGCAGGAGAAGAAGGTGGTTGCTACTGGGCCAACCCGGTGGTCGAGATTGTTGTTGATGAAGGCGCGAGGGTGGTTCATTCCTATGTGCAGCAGCAATCGTTTGCTGCGGCGCATACCAAGTGGACTGTCGTCAAGCAGGTACTAATTTTCTGTGCATTTTGCATTAGTTAACTTGTTATTTGAAGTCTGGAATTTACACATGTACTGTAGATTACTTCAATTGCTAGTATCGATTTGATATGCTCTTCAAATAGGTTAGGACAGTGATGATAAGAAACGCAGATTCTGATAATACAGTGACAATGCTAATGTTACTCAATTGATTCTAAACTGAGGGCATTGGATTGTCTCGTTGTTTGAACTACATTATACTAGTGGTTATGGGTAGTAAGTCAATAGTGATTTCTCTAGTTTGGGTGGACTGTGATGGACCAAATAAGCTTATTGGCGAAGGGGAATAAGTCTCACTAATGGTGAAACCATTTCTTTTGCAGGATACATCTAGTAAATATGAGTTTGTTGAGGTCAGCACTGGAGCGAAACTGAATAGGCACAATCTCCATATCCAGCAATTAGGTCCAGAGACAGAGACGGAAATGTCAACATTTCACTTAACTTCTCAGGATAAACAGATACATGATCTGCATAGCAGACTAATACTTGATCACCCCAGAAGTCACTCACAGCAACTCCTTCATAAGTGCCTTTTCTTTGATCTCTAGATATCTCATATATTTCTCACCAGCGTTACCGAATTGTAATTTTTCATGTTTGGAGCCCCAGACAATACAATTTTATAGTTCAATATCTCAGTTGAATAAGGGTGTCCTAAGATAATGGGTATTTATTTATTATGTTTTATGTTAACTTGGATAGAATATTGTAGGTGTATAAGAAGTTGTGGCGTCTTCATGAAATAAAAGTGCCCAGAAAACCAGAAACATTTTAGTAGTCTTGCTGATGTAATTGAGCGAAGCTGCTGGTAGCATCCTTCTTTTTGGAAGGAAATATGTCCTGATGCAATTTGTTTCACCTATCTTAAGATTGTTCCAACATTAACTCTAGGATGTCCAAAATTAGAAATATCAATAGTTTAGGCATAAGTCAGGTATGTTCCTTATTTTGATGCTCTTTGTTCACAGGTATGCACAACAAACTGATGCTGGGCAAGAAACGAAGTGTCTTGTACTATCACCAAAGGCACTTGTTAATGTAAAGCCAAACCTTCAGATTATTGCTGATGATGTTAAATGTACTCATGGTGCTGCCATCAGTGGTGAGCTTGATCCAAATGAGCTCTTCTATTTTCAAGCGAGGGGTATCAATTCGAGAACTGCAACAGATGCTCTGCTTTACTTCTTCGGAGCCCATGTGATAAAGCGCATACCATTTAAGCCTGTAACTGAGAAGACATTGGCACAGTTCAAAGATTTGCTTGCTTCTTCAAGACAACTCACAGATGGGCCCCTTCTTTCATGATATGTTTTGTAGCTCTCAACACATTTTGATGAGATGAGAAGATTAGGGAATGTTAGTGAGGCACAATAACTACATTTTCAAATGTTGTAAGTACTAAAGTGCTAATGCAGTCTATTTGGGTACTAAATTTTCATAACTGTGCAGAGGAAGATTGCATTGAGCTTCGCAGAAGTAAACTACTGTTATTTTTTTTGCTGATTACGCTATAATAGTGTGACACTGTACTTGAGAAAATTGTAAAGAAATACACAACGGTTCAGTTGAACAGATCAATCTTTGTTACACTAGCCTTTTATAATATATCTTCGCTCTAAGCTAACTCTGGTGGTTGGATTAGCATTTGGCAATCTCTGTAAATGTTCTTAGATAACATTCTGCCTCTTGAGAACAATATAGATATGTTTATCATGCATTCTTCGCTGTTGTTTTCCCTGGCTTCTTGGTCTTGGATCCATCTTGTTTGAAGTTGGGCAATAGCGTGGTGGTAGAGAATGTTTAAAATTCCTGTCACTATAGTATCGTCACTATAGTATTGGTGGCAATAGCGTGCTTTCGTAGCTCAGTTGGTTAGAGCACCCGTTTAGTAAGCGGGAGGTCTTGAGTTCGACTCTCAACGAAAGCACTAAACCTTTTGACAAATTCATCCTTTTTTTCCTATTTTAGCTACCGTTTGTTCCTTACATTTCAAATTCAGCTACCGAACTTTATGGATTCCATTACCGTTCTCAGGGTGGTATTCAAGCATGCAGTTTCCTCTGCAAAATATCGTCGTCCTCGGTTCAGAAAGATACACATGAATCATGATAGTATTTGGATTATAACACCTAAACATGGACAATCTACATAAAGGATGCCGACAAAAACAGTGACAAAACATCTAGATAAAAGAATGAAGGATCATTTCTTCTTCTTTTTTTATTGACACTCCCGTTTGTTCCTTAAATTTCAGATTCAACTACCATTTACATTTATCCAGTTGCTGCCATTACCATTCTCAGGGTACCCGCAACAAAAGTATGCAACATTGACGTCCTCAGTCTCTTGAATTGTGCGCTGTTATTCCGTTGCTATGCGTTGCCGACGGCCAAACCATTCGGATGGTTCACTGAAGCAAAGAAGCATTCGCGTCAGAAACTCATACGCGGCAACAAGCCAAATGACCAACTGCTCAACATCAGATTCTTCAGAAAATGAGCTGCTTACCATCTGGTTCCCGTCGGACGGACCATGCTCGGTTCTCCGGCCGATGACGTAGAAGAGCACGCACGCGACAACGCAGAGCGCCAGAGAAGCGCCGAGAACGGCAACGACGCCGAGGACTCTTGCGCGCCCGTCAGGCGTTTCTGGACCTTCGACGCCGCCCTGCCCCCGGCCGCCGACGTCGTCCGCCGTCGCGTTCCCCACCCACTCCGGCCTCCGTTCCGGCGAGACGCACAGAGAAGTGAGAATCCTGTCCAAGGAAATGCTGGTCCGGCGAGCCTTGGCGCGGACTGAGGACTCGGCCTCCTCGGGGATGAACTGCTCAGGGCGGCGCTGCTTCCTGCCGCGAGAAGGCAGGTGGTGCGACGACGACTCCCACGCCGCCGGCGCGTTCATCGCGTCAATGCCGCTCTTGTTGCCGTCCGAACTGGGCTGATCAACTGTGGCGTCCGATTCTGCAGAACTCGTCCCATCAGAAGAAACGGAAAGAGAAAAAGACGTCAAGGCAGTTGGGATGGGATTAGGCTTTACCAGAGCGAGCAACCGTCGAGCTCTGCGCTTCGTTCGTGGAGTCCGAGGTTGACAGTGCAGAGGCGACACCGGCGGATCCTGCCGTTGCCGAAGCGGTTCCCTCTGCGACGAACCGAGTCGGGTTGTACTGCTTCCTGCTTCGGAGCGGCAGGGGGGGGGGTGGGGGTGGCGGGCGAGGGTGGTTCATTCCTATGTGCAGCAGCAATCGTTTGCTGCGGCGCATACCAAGTGGACTGTCGTCAAGCAGGTACTAATTTGCTGTAAACTTTGTATTAGTTCTTACATATGTACTGTAGATTACTTCAATTGCTAGTATCGATTTGATATGCTCTTCAAATAGGTTAGGACAGTGATGATAAGAAACGCAGATTCTGATAATACAGTGACAATGCTAATGTTACTCAATTGATTCTAAACTGAGGGCATTGGATTGTCTCGTTGTTTGAACTACATTATACTAGTGGTTATGGGTAGTAAGTCAATAGTGATTTCTCTAGTTTGGGTGGACTGTGATGGACCAAATAAGCTTATTTGTGAAGGGGAATCAGTCTCACTAGTTGTGAAACCATTTCTTTTGCAGGATACATCTAGTAAATATGAGTTTGTTGAGGTCAGCACTGGAGCGAAATTGAATAGGCACAACCTCCATATCCAGCAATTAGGCCCAGAGACAGAGACGGAAATGTCAACATTTCACTTAACTTCTCAGGATAAACAGATACATGATCTGCATAGCAGACTAATACTTGATCACCCCAGAGGTCACTCACAGCAACTCCACAAATGCATTGCTTGTGGGTCAGGAAATAGCATATTTGATGGCAACATTAAAGTCAACAGGTATGTTGTCAGGCTACTTTCATAAGTGCCTTTTCTTTGATCTCTAGATATCTCATATATTTCTCACCAGCGTTACCGAATTGTAATTTTTCATGTTTGGAGCCCCAGGCAATACAAATTTATAGTTCAATATTTTAGTTGAATAAGGGCATGCTAAGATAATGAGTATTTATTTATTATGTTTTATGTTAACTTGGATAGAATATTGTAGGTTTATAAGAAGTTGTGGCGTCTTCATGAAATAAAATAATGAAATAAAAGTGCCCAGAGAACCAGAAACATTTTAGTAGTCTTGCTGATGTAATTGAGCGAAGCTGCTGGTAGCATCCTTCTTTTTGGAAGGAAATATGTCCTGATGCAATTTGTTTCACCTATCTTAAGATTGTTCCAACATTAACTCTAGGATGTCCAAAATTAGAAATATCAATAGTTTAGGCATAAGTCAGGTATGTTCCTTATTTTGATGCTCTTTGTTCACAGGTATGCACAACAAACTGATGCTGGGCAAGAAACGAAGTGTCTTGTACTATCACCAAAGGCACTTGTTAATGTAAAGCCAAACCTTCAGATTATTGCTGATGATGTTAGATGTACTCATGGTGCTGCCATTAGTGGTGAGCTTGATCCAAATGAGCTCTTCTATTTTCAAGCGAGAGGTATCAATTCGAGAACTGCAACAGATGCTCTGCTTTACTTCTTCGGAGCCCATGTGATAAAGCGCATACCATTTAAGCCTGTAACTGAGAAGACATTGGCACAGTTCAAAGATTTGCTTGCTTCTTCAAGACAACTCACAGATGGGCCCCTTCTTTCATGATATGTTTTGTAGCTCTCAACACATTTTGATGAGATGAGAAGATTAGGGAATGTTAGTGAGGCACAATAACTACATTTTCAAATGTTATAAGTACTAAAGTGCTAATGCAGTCTATTTGGGTACTACATTTTCATGACTGCGCAGAGGAAGATTGCATTGAGCTTCGCAGAAGTAAACTACTGTTATTTTTTTTGCTGATTACGCTATAATAGTGTGACACTGTACTTGAGAAAATTGTAAAGAAATACACAACGGTTCAGTTGAACAGATCAATCTTTGTTACACTAGCCTTTTATAATATATCTTCGCTCTAAGCTAACTCTGGTGGTTGGATTAGCATTTGGCAATCTCTGTAAATGTTCTTAGATAACATTCTGCCTCTTGAGAACAATATAGATATGTTTATCATGCATTCTTCGCTGTTGTTTTCCCTGGCTTCTTGGTCTTGGATCCATCTTGTTTGAAGTTGGGCAATAGCGTGGTGGTAGAGAATGTTTAAAATTCCTGTCACTATAGTATCGTCACTATAGTATTGGTGGCAATAGCGTGCTTTCGTAGCTCAGTTGGTTAGAGCACCCGTTTAGTAAGCGGGAGGTCTTGAGTTCGACTCTCAACGAAAGCACTAAACCTTTTGACAAATTCATCCTTTTTTTCCTATTTTAGCTACCGTTTGTTCCTTACATTTCAAATTCAGCTACCGAACTTTATGGATTCCATTACCGTTCTCAGGGTGGTATTCAAGCATGCAGTTTCCTCTGCAAAATATCGTCGTCCTCGGTTCAGAAAGATACACATGAATCATGATAGTATTTGGATTATAACACCTAAACATGGACAATCTACATAAAGGATGCCGACAAAAACAGTGACAAAACATCTAGATAAAAGAATGAAGGATCATTTCTTCTTCTTTTTTTATTGACACTCCCGTTTGTTCCTTAAATTTCAGATTCAACTACCATTTACATTTATCCAGTTGCTGCCATTACCATTCTCAGGGTACCCGCAACAAAAGTATGCAACATTGACGTCCTCAGTCTCTTGAATTGTGCGCTGTTATTCCGTTGCTATGCGTTGCCGACGGCCAAACCATTCGGATGGTTCACTGAAGCAAAGAAGCATTCGCGTCAGAAACTCATACGCGGCAACAAGCCAAATGACCAACTGCTCAACATCAGATTCTTCAGAAAATGAGCTGCTTACCATCTGGTTCCCGTCGGACGGACCATGCTCGGTTCTCCGGCCGATGACGTAGAAGAGCACGCACGCGACAACGCAGAGCGCCAGAGAAGCGCCGAGAACGGCAACGACGCCGAGGACTCTTGCGCGCCCGTCAGGCGTTTCTGGACCTTCGACGCCGCCCTGCCCCCGGCCGCCGACGTCGTCCGCCGTCGCGTTCCCCACCCACTCCGGCCTCCGTTCCGGCGAGACGCACAGAGAAGTGAGAATCCTGTCCAAGGAAATGCTGGTCCGGCGAGCCTTGGCGCGGACTGAGGACTCGGCCTCCTCGGGGATGAACTGCTCAGGGCGGCGCTGCTTCCTGCCGCGAGAAGGCAGGTGGTGCGACGACGACTCCCACGCCGCCGGCGCGTTCATCGCGTCAATGCCGCTCTTGTTGCCGTCCGAACTGGGCTGATCAACTGTGGCGTCCGATTCTGCAGAACTCGTCCCATCAGAAGAAACGGAAAGAGAAAAAGACGTCAAGGCAGTTGGGATGGGATTAGGCTTTACCAGAGCGAGCAACCGTCGAGCTCTGCGCTTCGTTCGTGGAGTCCGAGGTTGACAGTGCAGAGGCGACACCGGCGGATCCTGCCGTTGCCGAAGCGGTTCCCTCTGCGACGAACCGAGTCGGGTTGTACTGCTTCCTGCTTCGGAGCGGCAGGCGGCGGTATGTGGT
>LAPY01000838.1:122211-132849 GCA_000970635.1 Eragrostis tef
ATTTTTCTACAGCCGCAGCTGCAGCCTGCCGAACAGCCTAACCCGCTACCTCCGTTATAGAGCTAAATAGCACCTCTAATATCGCTAACTCCGTTATAGAGTTAAATAGCCTGATATTGCAAATATTATTGCTAATCGCTAACTCCGTTATAGAGTTAAATAGCACCACTAATTCATCCGCTACCTGCGCTATAACCAAGTTATAAGCTTGCATACCTACGATTTATGATTCATCCGCTACCGTTGCTTAAAAATTATTATTCATAAATCGTAAGTCAAGCGAAATGGTGACTTTGCTTGTTCATAGTTCAAATTGCGTTTGCTTTTTTGATTCTGTTGCCTGTTTCGCCGCTAGGAAAGATGCCAAATACATGCTAGGATAATGGTATGCTTGGATAATAACATGAAACACGAGCTGAAATTGACAAATTTACTAATTTGGTCAAAGTTTGCTTTCTTTTGCGAACTGCTATTAGTAATAGCCGTCGCTATAGCTGCGCTATAGCTTTTCTAAAAACATTCCGCTAAAGTCTGTAGCCTGCTATTTGCAACTTTACTCCCACACCATCCCTACGTAAGTACATTTTACAGGTCCGGAGCTCCGGCTACCTCTAATGTAGTGAGGTGCTCATACGGATCGGAACCGATACACACTGCATGTTTTCGAATCTCAAAAGCGCAACGACCATCACAGACACACGATTGCATAAGGTGAAAAGGTAATACAGTGACAGAAGACTTGTGAAACAAGCTTCAGATGATTTTTCTTCATGACAGTAGGCAAGGTCAGTGTTCAGAACTGCAAATAGCATGTGACTAGTACTAGTATATCCAATACAACAAAAAGACAGGACAAATGCTAAAGAAACCTGTGAACGACACGTTATCATCCGGAACCCCGATTCCCCATCACATGCACAACAGTGCCCCATACTGACGAGACAAGGGAGGAAGCCGAAAGGCTTTTTCATTGGCGTTTACAGGATTGCCTCTTTTTCGACATTCTCACTCTCACTTAGCCAAGCATGCCGCAAGGGCCCATGGGCCACAGCCCAACCCGCCCTAAAGAAAAAGGAGTTTTCACAATATATCACCATATATCATACCGATTGTCACCCAAGGAGTGCTTCGGCACCCGACATCACCGAACTGACGCTACTCCCACATGTTGACACACTATACACAATCCCCGTGAATGAAGATAAACTTCAATCATTTGTTCATTCTGTAATAGAAATGATTCACATGTGTACTGCGTAATATGGATTTCCTCCAAAGGAATATGGGGAACTTCAATTCATGAATTCCAGTTCACCAGCAGCGAAATTACGAAACTGACTGAGAGATAAGCCCAAATTCTCGAACTGATCTCAAACAAAATATAGCAAATTTTTCAGCATGGAAATAAGGGATAATGATGGACAGCTCCAAGCCTCCAAAGGATACCCGTGATTTACAACTCGGTAAAAGATTGAATAGGTGACCAATGTACACGGAAAAATGACATGATACGGTTAGATCAGTACTTCTCTACTTGAAAGCCTTATCTGGATGGATGGCCAACATGGGGCATTGAAACAAGGCCAAAAGTTATTTTTACACAGATACATCAGCCATGTTCTTGTACTAATTCAAAGTCGTGAGCTTATGAGCTGAGAAAACACTGAAACCATGAAGAACAGAAAAAAAAAAGCAGTTAGATTATTCTATTTATTCTATTTGACATCATATCAAAAGGAACATATAGTCAATAAAGAAAGAACAAACCAAGCATAGAGGAAATGTTCACAGTATTTTCATTTTTATATGCAAGTTTTGTTGTGAATTCCTGTACTGTGTTTTTACCATATATTTCATGGAGATAAGGAAACAAAGAATTTATATCTTCATCAATCAAGTGTTTGTCAAGAAAATCAATTTGCTGTGAATTCCTATACCTTGTAGCTAATGCTAAAGGTTCAGGGTTTTAGTTAAACCATCTATGAACACAAATATAGATCTCTGATTTTGGATTACAAATGCGCACCTCTAGCAACTGAAATACACACAATTTTATCTTGGTCAGATAATATTTACCTCAATCACAGGCTGGCGACCGCACAACAGATGAGTAGTAGTGCGCCTCGAGCTCCTTGAGGCTTGCTGCTGCCTCCTGCCCAATCCTCTCGAGCATTCTCTCTGTTCCCTCCGCCTGCTGACCAAGCACCTCAATTCTCCTGTCCACATTCTCATTCAATGAAGCAAGCCCGGAAAAGATGGCCGTCCTCTTAAGTTCTGACACTAATTTCAAGAGAGAGTCTGCTGCATGTACCTGAACAAAATAAATTTAAAGCTAAGAGTTGATGTATCATACAGATTACCAGTTTCGTCATATTTCCCATTCTGAAAGAAGAATGCGTAAGGTACAAGAAGTGACTGCAGTAGGCTAATAAACAATAAAAAGAGAAAGCAAGACATCTGCTCCCATCAACAGCACATGGAAGGAATAAAATGTTTATTGACCGCTAAAATGACTGCCTTGGCCATAAGTAGAGTCGCAGCAGGTCAAAAGGAAGTATAGAGATGCAATCGTGCACTGTATTAATTCATTCCAGGCAGATATATACATGTACAAAGGTGGTCGAGAACAACCGATGTGCCTACAATCTAGCTGATCGTGTACGTGAAGGTAGGAGGTGGGCGAGTGCTGCACGAGTGCCGGTAGAACTGGCCCTAGATTAGCAATGGTTAGACAATGTGGTTATCTATTTCTACAGAAAGCTTCTCTTCACACCTAGTATCACTTAGGGTTTTAGGGTTTCTCAAGCTATTAAAGTCAATGGTACAGCTCCTAACGGATTCTTTGTTGGACATGTCATAAAGCATAAACTAATAACATAATCTCTACTGGGCAATGGCTCAGTCCAACTCCTCCCTTTTCCGTAATCTAATTAGATGGGTAGCAAGTCGAGCATATCAAAATTTGAAACCTGGAAGAATGCTGTTGACTACTGAACAAACAACATATATGCTTCTTTCTTCGCATACCCCAAGCTCAGCTACATCAATATAACCAACGCAACATTTCAAGTTGACCGGCACATAAATCATTGCTTGTTTTATATGGTTAAAAGATGAAGTATCTACTGCTTCTTTTATCCTCTTGACTCAACTTCGTAGTACTACATAAGTAGAATTATTGCAATATTTCCGCTAAAACGTCTTATAAACTATATGCCGCAGCACAATTTATCTGAACACACCTCATAGATGCAGATCCGCTAATAATTAGTGGGCAGCAAGCAGGTGCATACCATACGAGCAGCTCGCATCTCCATCTGGAAGGCCTCCTGTGAGTTGCGCACGGGCGGGTCGTTGACCTGATGATGAAATCACGAGCTAGGGTTAACCAAGAGAGTTCCTGGGTGGCGGATTGGGTGAGGGGGAGGGGCGGGGATGTACGCGGGCGATGTTGATGAGGGAGGAGAAGTTGTCGACGAGGGTGGAGACATCTGCATCGGCCTTCTGCAGCAGCGACTTCTGCTTCTGCGCCGCCGCCGCCGCCGCCGCGGCCGTCGGGCCTGGGGCTGAGCCAGCGCCGCCGCCTGCCTTGCTCATCGCGGTTGCTGCTTCAGCTTGGTGCGGGATGGACCGGAGAGCGTGGGAGAAGACGAGACAGTCTAGTTTTGGTTCATTCAAAGCCCAAAGTGGCGGATGCGTGAGCTGCCCATGGGTCGAGAGTGCCAGGGCGTTAGGTTGGGCTGTTTCGGCGGTCCAAGTAGCATGTGGAGAAATGGCCCGATTCGTCTGCAAGATTCAACCAGGCGCGGCCTGCTTGCACTTTTTCTACGGGCCTAAGGAATAAGGCCTAAAGACAGGCCGGCTCCATAACGGCGCGCCCGTCTACGGGCCTAAGGGATAATTCCACGTACCTACACGGCAGAATCCTGACGAGCACGGCTGCACGGACATGTTTTTTCGTCCATTTCTGCGCGCGCGCGCGTGTAGACTGGATACATTAGCCATACGCTTCCCATCTGCTTCAGTCTAGCTTCCAATTCTTGAAGGCTTGCAGCAGTTGAAGAACCTGTGTAATCAATTCAAAACTGAAGGAAAAACGAGTACATCGCAAGCAGGATTTGAAAAAGGAAAAGGTACTTTTCAGTGCTGTTGTTAGAGTTGGTGCCGGATCTCTCAACGTTTGATTTTACTTTCTCACGTCACCGTTCTTCCTCTGCCTTGCAAGTAACTCAACCTGGATGGATGGCTAGACAGTTAGCTCCGACAATAACTTTAGAGTTTAGATGCCTGCCTACAATCCATCACTAACAAACCTACCCAACCAGTGCTCACTCAACAGCATAGCTATTAGCTAAGCTAAGTGCTTAGGTAGCATGCATGGCGCGATTCTGCTCTCACCACGGTAAAAACTATTGCTAGCTCAATAATGAGGTGCAGCCGTGGCTTAATTAGGAGCTAATAAGCTAGCGTTTGGACCTCTCTCTAATCAAGCATGAGACCTACTGCACTTAGCATGTGCTCCGCTTAAAGGATTTTGGACTCTATCAAATTTAGGAGCCAATGCCTAGTCTCTAGGGTTGATTAAATTTAAATCATGGGGATGAGCTCAAGGCTTGGGTAGGACTGGGATTGGATTGATACTCCACAGCTGCAAAATTCTGAATATGCTGATTAGGTGGAGGGCACTGTGAAAGTGCATGTGTAACTGAATGTAGGGGTAAAATACTCGCATTCCAGTACTCCATCCATCATCAATATTATCCTAGGTTGAACTGTGAAATACAAATATGCTGAAGTGGCAGGAAAGAAAAAGGGCTCACTCTTCCAACCAATCAAGGTGCAGAGGTTGAAGAAGCCTTGTGACAAAGAGGAGATAGCTGTGGCTGTACCAGAAAACAGGCCAAGTGAAAGGCAAAGTACAGATACCAATAAAGTGGGCAAGCTTTCATCAGACCAAATGATCAGCAGTCCACCATAGTGCACTTTTTATCCCCCCTCTCGCCTCACCCCCAATGCCAATGTGTCAGCTTAAAAGCACGGCATCTCCCTTCTAATCATAGCACTCACTCCTAGGGCTACTACAATCTTGGCTCTACCTGTTGATCTGTGACTGGTTGGTGCATAGATGGACCCACCCCAGGAAACTGAAGAGTACTTCGACATAATGCCCTAAGCTTGTCAATGATTCCAAAGGAGATATTGACTCCATTGCTTCTCTTCTAGACTAGGACCCCCCAAAAGACGGGGAATGATCAACACCTGAACAAGAAGCAAAGTAGTTTGGTTCTCTAATCAAAGTCTGTGATAGTGCAACTATGTTCTTTTGGGGAGAAAAGACCTAAAGGTATAGTGGGTCTTGAGACATAAGCAATGCATTGGCCCCAGATTGTACATGTCATTTCAATTTGATTGAATAACATAGAGCCGTGTTTTCTCAAAAAAAAATGGCAACAATTTGCCTTGTATTTTATTTATATGACATCATAAATTCAATTGTATTTTTTACTACTCAAATATTGACGAAATGACCACCAAACAGTGTGCATATATTATTCACAAATCAAAAGATGCTTCACCTCATATCATCTAGGAGTCATGTTGGCTATTTAATGTGTTGCTTTTTTTTGTATTTTTACCATCACAAAGTTTTTTAAAAAGGCTACTACTCTGACCAAAACAAAATGACACGCTTCAGTCATGAACATATATGTCAGTGTTCTATTATATTCTCAAGTCTTTTTCAAGATGGTTATTGGATTTTTCTCCTTTGATGGTCAAGAATAACCCTAGCCAATGTAATTATATATCCATTCACAATAATTTTCTATTGTGGTACATCTAAAACCCACAACAAAGTTGATATTAGTATGACACTACTTTCTCAGACAAACCTATTTTTATTCTTTTTAACTAAAAGAACCATTTGTTACTTTAATGCTCAAATCCGAGGCAAAGGCCTTGTTCTGTGAATGGAGCCTTATATATTACCAATAAAATCATTTTAGCCGAACAGTTCATGGATAACAACCAATTAAGACATCTGTGCCCAAAGCCATAATTTGATAGGTTAAATCATGTCCTGGTTCCACTAGAGGATGCATGCCAACACATATGCCTGCCCAGAATTGGTATATGCTCAAAGACCATATATATTATACTTATTATAGCATATTTGAGTCGTCCAGAAACACACAGGCTGACATCTTGCGGCGCATAATCAAGTTGAGAAGCATTACAAAACCAACAAGAGGCAGGCCAGGACCCACAATCTAATCACGTTCCATTTGGGATAAGGTTTCTTGACATAAACAATATATCAAGGACTCAAGTGAGATAATATAAAAAGTGTTTTCAAATCTTCCCTTTTGAGATCTTGTTTGTAGTTGGGACATCTTGGTGATGGCGACTCACATGGGCCTCATGCCAAAAGCTTTAGCTAGCATTTTTTGTTTAGCCTTTACTCATGGGGGGGGGGGGGGGGTACGTTGGGTATCAACTTAGCAATAGCATGTTGTGGTTCATAACTTTATTGCCTCTGGTATATAGTTTCATGTCTCATTTCGCAATTCTGGTTTAAGAAAACCTTTGGGGAAAATGAATGTTTGGTGGTCATTTAGTTTGTTATGTCACCTTCATTCAAAAGTGGACACCCTTTCTAAACCACACAAATCAACTATATATAGTTATCTATTTATATGATGATCATTGATTAAAGTGTTCCATTTCAAGACAAATAGTGTTACATATCTAGTCGTAACTCCAACTATTCTCTTATTATTTGATCTCTTTATATAGGCTATGAAAATCGGTTGAAGGATCACCTACCCAGTAATGTAACTTTCACTTTAGAAAAGATCATACCAACAACTAGGTGTTGAGTTCTTACTTGATTTTTTTTTCAAGTCTAGCCAAGTGCTATATTGTTATTGCAGAGTTAAAAGAATATGTGGCATTTTTACATATAATTATTGCTACCTTATGTAAAAAAAAAGTTTCCATATTATACACCCCTTTATTTTTCATTTTTTTGCAAGGGCCCCATTATTTTCATGGTTAGCTTAGATATGCTCATTTGTTTGGAGATAAAAAAAATTAAAGCACATATTTACACATACACGTTCTCAACAATATTTTGTCCAAATATGGTAAGAGAAAAAAAAATCGATTTTTTTGAGTGTGTCTTATCAACAAAGGATTGCTTTGGTACCAAGTTGAATTTAATAACCGAAGAACAAGTAATCCATGAAACGACAATACAAGCTTATATTATGGCTTGCTTTGTCTAAGAAACTAAATGTGCCTCCTGATGATCATATGAATAGCAAAGCTTTATAATCAGACAAACTTGCTAAATAAATAAAAATGTCACGGGCAACATGCGCATTTTCTTTGTTTAGAGCCTCGAATTGCAGAAAATGAATTTTAATATAATTGAAATTGGTTTTAAGTTGTTCTAATTGGCATGGAACAACAACCTGGTTTGACCAATTATACACAACATGCAAACTAGTGTTCTAAGTATAGTTTACAAATTAATGAGTAAAAAACTAGTTGATTATCTCTATACAAACATAGCCATGAAGATCATGCATAACAAAACCAAGACATGAAAAGGGGCAAGTCTGAGTTGATATCGAAATAATTGAAACCTACCGACACAATTATTTTATCAACATTTCTAACTTTACATCACATCACCTCCATGAGATTTCGGCAACTTGAACCTAAGAAGTTACCAATCCCACGCGTTCTAGAAGGTGACTAATTACACACCAATAAAAAAAATAGTGTTTGCCTATCACTTTCAACCATGTTGCTCCCGTTAGCTAGAAATTTCTCCTAATCTTGTGCCAATCAATATTCAATTAGCTTTAGCTTCATTTCAGTCACCAAACAAAGCCAAACGAAAATGGCTGGTTCTAATCTGCTAGGTCCAAACTTCCCAGACGACCAATAGATTGTACCTGACAGGACTTGCCATGCGTCACCTACTTGTCCTTTTATTAAAAGACTTATACCTACGTGTACTTCAGGCGACAATTAACTAATCCTACAAGCAACAACACAGGATCCCAAGATGATGCAAGCCTAGATTATTAGCTAATAATATTCAAGAAAAGATGGTGGAATCTCAATTCAGTTGTTACTGGTATGTTAATTGAATTAACACTTAATAATAAATTCATAAATCATCAACTCAAAAATATCGAAAGGTCAGATGCGTAGCTTAGCTGTAGTTTTTTGGCAGCTATGGGTTTGTCGACTAGACTGAGCTGTGACTGCACGGTGTCTATGTGCATCCATATGACATTGACGATTATAATTGATTATTTGCACATAGTTACTATTAAACTAAGCTAGTTGCTTGTCTGGAGACATCCTATCAAAACCTTTCTACATGCATCCCGTACAATCATGGTGATTACTTTACATTCGATGCTTTGCCAAGTGAAGCGACCCATGATGACCTATGTAGGGCGTGATATTATTAACTATATTTGAATATGGTTAACCCTAGTACGCAGCTAACCTAGCCTAATCCACTTGGATCTGAATGCAATGCAAGCTTGATGAGCTACAGTCCGCATCGTCGCAACTTGTTTCTACAATTTTGTATACATACGCGGTTACTGTTTTCTTTCTAAGGTTTGCCAACAATCACTGGCTTGTCGTTGATCAGTTGGTTTGTGCATCTAATTAGGAAAAAGAAAACGAATAAGCTTGTGTTGTGCGCACGTAACTACCGATCGTTGATTACTCTATGTGTGGAACACAATGTACCACCGACAGTTGTGTCTTATAATACGGTCTCCAGGGGCGGGGAATAGAGGGTGGAAGGAGGGACCAGCGTGACCGCGCGCATGACAGCTGGTGGACGATTACAAAACTAAGCCAAAAGCCGGTAACCATGCTTAATCTATGCGATACGAATCTTAGGATGATCTATCATCATCCACCTCCTGGGGTCAGGACTGTGCACATGTTGACTAGCTAACCTTAGTTAATCCCGCTAATTAACAAAGATATCAATTATGCCTCTGCTCTAGTCACATGCACTAAACTAATCCCTAGCGTAAAGCGCAACCGGATCCTATTGGCTGCCACCGCCATGCATGCCTGCCCTCTCGTACGTGGCTGCTACCGTCGAGGTAGCCAATGCGAGGTCAGAGAGTGCTGGGCACGTGTCGAGTGCCGGTTGGGTGGTCTGGTCCAACCAAAGCGCGAAACGTGGACGCCGGTTTTTGGATGTGGGCCGGCCGACGTGGCTCTGCTGGACCGGGTTCTATGGCTCTGGGCCCGCCAGGATCTCTATGCAGGGATTCGGCGGACATTGCCATAAAAAGAAAATTTCTGGAACTGCTTACTTAGCGCATTCGTCAATGCTTATCTACCGGAATTGAGCCACGCAATGACTTGTCGAGATTAAACAAACCCTGCTTAGCCAGTAAACAAACGGTGGTAATGTCACATCACATCACCGAGCAGCGAGCTCTTTCTCGTGTGCTCTGCCTTGTGTTCTTGACACGTAGTAAGTCTGAACAGAACAGTGCCCTACGACAAGTACGCCGTGTCCCTTGGATCGCTGCGAGGCAAGTACACGGTGTACAGTGGCGCATGCTTTTTTGGACCCGAGTTGCACCAGATCAGAGCAACAATTCTGCGTCACCTTTGGTGCACTCGCTTCAACGCCTTCCCCTTCTTGTTGCGGAGTCCAATCACTTACGCATGTGATGCACAGTGCTGTGTTGTGTGAAATGTTGTGACCAAGCTGGTAACCAGGGAGGAGGAGTAGCTATCAGTGCAAAAGTAACTTTGCAGTTGTTAAATGGTTGAGATCAAGAGGCGTGATCTCTTTTAGCACCATGCGTTGATGCATGCTGAATTAATTAGGAGTAAATAACTAGTTGAAGAGAGAACAGATAAAGGGACAAAAGTCCAATAAGGTGGCATCAGGAAAGGAAGAGGAAAATGACT
Organism: Eragrostis tef; assembly: GCA_000970635.1. Taxonomy (NCBI): domain Eukaryota; kingdom Viridiplantae; phylum Streptophyta; class Magnoliopsida; order Poales; family Poaceae; genus Eragrostis; species Eragrostis tef. The sequence goes on from LAPY01000838.1 coordinate 132,187, forward strand.
CATGGAGCACTATCTTGCCCCCTGAAGAGAGGTTTCTGCATGTCCAGATTAGAATATACTTTCCCATCACATCCTGGTCAGAAAACCAAATCAAGCACGGCCTCACTGATTTGATTTCATTTTTGGAAGGGTTAATTATATCAAGACAGCGGCCAAAGAATCGGGGCTACCGCTACTGTTACTGGACAGATTCACTTGAAATGGGAGAGATGTGGTGGATCGACCGAAAATTTACAACGCGTAGCGCGTGCATGGCCATCTCAGATCATGCATACCAAGAACCGGATCGAGTAGTATTACAAGAGAGGTGGCATACATTCAGCTCGATCGCTCTTTCAAGTCCCAGCAGCAACTAAAAATAAGTAGTTACTAATTATACTAGAGCTAATTTACTAGCTAGCCAGGGATCGTAGTACAGGCTCAAGCAGTAGTACTAGTAGTAGTAGGTGATTAATTCTTGATCTTTACCAACAAAGCAACACAGCCCGATCGCGCGCGCGATCACCGTGCCGTGCGTGTGGACGACGACGACGGAAGTCACAAGCCGGCGGGCGCGAGGCTGAGCTGGAGGTCCAAGCCCAGTGCGTCCTCCGGCTTGGGCGCCACCGGCTCCGCCACCACCATCCCTGGCCCCGCCATGCCGACGGGGTATCTCGTCAGCGG
>LAPY01000838.1:137552-151040 GCA_000970635.1 Eragrostis tef
ATATGTGACCGTTTTTGTTCCGTTGTGTGTGGCTTTTCCGGTCATCATGATGGAGATGACCTCGGCAAAGAATCACCTTTGAGTCCCATCACTGGAACCATTATTGTGTTCTTGCCGAAAACAAGAGAGCAAACAAACATCCTTATACGGAAGAATTAAAAAGGACATAGAACAAGAATACTTCTTTCATTAAATTTAGATAAAGTAGAATGCCCCAGCCCCATTCTACTCCTATGGATTCTTGACTACTAACTGGACAATAATTTGAATGTAAAATGCACGTACAAAGCTCGTAGTAATGTACGGCAGAAAAAAGTCTGTGTACAATCAGACTAGAATGAAGGAACCCATGCGTACCGCTGCGGGTGGAAAGAGTTTATAGTCAATCCATAATAACGACTTAGTGCTCAGTTAATGATTCCAATCATGCTAGAATATCTCGGGAGATATCATCATCAGTAATAGACAGCATAAGAGGCCCTGTTTCACATCCTACTAAAACAAATCGATATAACTAATCGTACCAAACTCTAAATAGAAAAAGATTATCAGAATTCCAATGGGCGGCAGTCAAGCCATATGTAGTCTAGTGCAGTTTCTTAAGCTCCGAACCAAATGAAACAACTGTCCGGAACGTCTTATATTTAAGTATATATGAAAAGATTATATTTCATAAGAAAGAAACAGAAATAAAAAAAAGGAACGAAAATATTACGAAGACTGTAAGCAGGGACACCAAATGACTACCAACTTGTAGTACTAGATAGGATATTTTCTTACGATTGTCTTTCTTTACCTTACATGGCCATGAAACATCACCTGGATGTCAGTTTCTATCATTTCACATTTTCTGTCAGCTGGAGTGCACAAACGCACAAATCACCAGAGTTTGCAGCAAACTCGCGAGAAATAGCACTTCAAACATATGTTGAAAAAAACACAGCAACAATATACAGTCGTTGCAAATATTTAAACATCTAGGATGTAAGTTCCTTGTTGTCCTGAAATTAAGCTCTACATAATTCTAGGAGAATACCTTGTATGTCATTGGATTAAACTAATACCCTTTTGTATGTTATCCTGGCCTACATGTCATTCACACAATCGGCTCCACTTGTCATTGAGACAACAACAACATATGAGATATTACAAGTTTTTTAAATGGCATTCAAAGGATTCCTCTAAATCTAAGGCACGAGAAATGAAAGCAAGTGTACAAATCACCAGATTTTTTGCAGCAAACTGGCGAGAAGTAGCACTTCAAACATATGTCGAAGAAAAATCAGCAACAATATACAATCATTGCAAATATTTAAACTTGTTGTCCTGAAATTAAGCTCTACATAAATCTGGGGAAAATGCCTTTTGTGTCATACTAAAACCCCCTTGTATGTCATTCTGACCCACATGTCATTGACACAACCGGCCCTACTTGTCATTGAGACAATGATGGCATATGAGATATTAGAAATTTTTTAGGAGTCATACAAGGGAATTCCCCTAAATCTAAGGCACGAGAAATGGAAACAGCTTTAGACTATGAAAACACCTCTCTGGATCCTCGAATTGTTAGTTGAAGAAGTGAAAAACATACATTACCAACCTAGCTAATCAACCACGAGCTCTTACATAAATGTGTGAATATGTTACATCGTTCAAGAAATGAGACATCACGGTTTGTTTAATTATTGTTTGTCTACTCATGTGAAAAGAGTTCCACTTGTTGTACTACTACCATAAGTGGGAATTAATCAACAGTGATAGCACTGGAATGACGGAAGATATTAATAAGGCAACTATTCAGAAGCTACAAATTAAGAAATGGATCTATAACGGAAATTGTGCCGACACAAACAATGCATATTGTTTATCGGACATAGTTTTCTCAATCATGTTCGGTGGCTTTCTTCTGTACTTGAGTAGAACATTAGCTAGTGCTAGTTAGTGAGCACCGTGCAGCACGTCTCTGATCATTATATATAGCATAAGCAAAGGACAGAACAATCAGGTATTCTTGCGCATCACTTCTTTCTTTTCTTCCTTTGGATCAGTCACGTCTACCTAGAAAAAATATGCATGTAACATGAGTGCATGGCTATTGCGGTAGTTCTTGTTGTTGTACTTGCCAGTTGTCATTACCCTGCTTTGAGTTTTTGTTTTGGAGCAAAATTACCCTGCTTTGAATGAGCCAACGTACCTTGTGAGATGAATATATGACATGTCTGACTTTAAATAAAAATAGAATGGATCCACCGCGCATTTCAGTTCATGCAACTTTTTTGTTGTGTCCAGCGAGATCATCAGGAGTGTGCAGCCCCTTTACAGATCTCAACTGTAACTAGTGCGCAAAGATCAACCTTCCGTGCGTTTTCACATGGTTAAACTAGTCGGGACAGCACGACACATCAAGCCAGTATCTCCAGCAGCTATATGAGTTCAGATCAGCAAACTTTTGGGTTAGACTTTTGCTTCAACCCGGTTGGAAAGAAATCTCTCCAAATCCTACTAACCCCAGAAAAAGCTAGAATTTTGCATCTTTTTTCCAACGCAATCTCGTCTCCACCATCTACGAAAGCTTCTTTGTGCGTGTCTTTCACCCGAAATTCCCTCATCCCTGCTCTTTCTGAAGTCTTTCTCCAACATCCACACAAGGCCCACCCTGTCCCCCAAACTTGCTCCCATCGATTCCTTCTATCCCTTTCAATTAACAAAACATGACTCGGAGGTCGCAATTGCTGAGGCTAAATCAGATGATATTTTTAATAATATATTATCACTAGTTGTTACTTAGAGGGGACGTGGTGATGTAGTTGTCATCTATGACGGCTTTATTCTGGCCGAATCTCTTTTTACTCTAGTTTTTAACCATGATTAGATCATGGACATTTATGCTACTTTAATGGTTTCATGTTTAGCATATACTTTCATTGCATTGGTGACCATAAAGTATGCCGATCTGTGCCTCTAAACATGCTTACTTTTCATAACAAAACAAGGGTCTTACCTAAAAAAAAAGAGGGGGTCAAAGCACTATTTACCCTGGTAGCCACTTCAAAAAGACAAATCCACCTTTCATCTGATTTTGACATATATAACCGTAAATCAAGTTTTGAGCTCAATAGAGAGAAAAGATATGCACTGTTACAGCAATATCAACAGCTACCTAGATTCTTAATAAGACTTGTAGAGTTTAGATACGAAATCACATGCATGCATGGAATCTTCTCTTGCTCCCCTGTAGATCTATTTTGTGGACAAGCCTACATATCTAGACACGCATTTGAGTCCACTGGTCCATGATATATTGTAACAAATTATTACTGATAAGAACGGATCGTGCTTCATATTGTGCACAAGACTGCTTACGAGCAAAAAATTAGTTAAAGGAAGATCCCTGAGATGAATCTGAGCAAAAAAAAAAGTCTCAACAAACGTAAGAATGAACTTTGTTTCTAGAAAAAGGTTAAACTTATAATGGCCTTGTGTTCTTATATAGTTGATCCAGTCAAAATGTCTGTATGGTTTCTGAGGCTCCAATACTTGAATTCCGAAATACGACTAGGAGAAAGTAACAGGGGAAATAACTAGAAAGGTTCCATAATTCAAGTTTCCTACTGTTGAAATATTTTCATGCCTGTTAGTGCATGGCAAATACACAATCTCTTCGGAAAGTAACACGATATCACATAATGTGATGCAAATTTCAGAAGCTATCATGTGACCAAACAAATTTGCAAGCAAATATGACTACCATGCATGCTATAATTGAGAGAGACCTCACTCTTAAATAGGCCAATTTTGAACTACTACAAATAGGAAACTTGCTCGCATCTTATCTACCACTTATTTACTTATTTTCCTATAAGGAAACCTCAATGGAGTGGTTAAGATGTTCCTTTCATACACATACATAATCATAATTCATCTCAAGCTCGTGTGTGATTTAAGACCCCTCATCGGGGAGCAGCTCGTCACACTACAAGATAAATGATCTTTCCCTACAGTTTTCAGAGAGTGCCCAACAGTTTTAGTCCTCTTATTCTATTTTTCCCTAATGGCTGACAATTTTCCAGTTCAAGTTGGTGTCTTTCCCTACAGTATTTGTAATTTCCCAACAACTACATTCCCTACAAACTCATTACCCACAGTTATTATCTATACTTAGCAAATAAACAAGAAACTGTTGGCCACTTTGCCGTAAACTGGCGGGGATAGCGTTGATTCTTGTAGTGTCAAAATGATATGGAATGCTATACCAATCACCTCAATTTCAATAAATGGATACTTATGTAGAATCTCCAAACAGTCAAATTTCACCTGAATTCCAATAAATGGAGCTTCCACCAACTTGAAAAGCTCTAGCAAAAAGTTCCAGAAATCTCTGATACGACAAAATAAGTGGACCAGTAACAAGTCAAATCTTTTAACTTGAAATGTTATTATATGTTCCTTGTAATCAACCAATTAATTTTTCATAGTTTTTATTTTAAAAAACTCAAAAAAATAATAATCATTTGTAAGGGGTTGAAGCTAATTGTTATTTCGAACCGGTGCCACCAGCCCATCCCACATGCTAGTGGTGACTCTATCAAACTCCAAGAGATGTCAAGAAGTCAAGTTGCTATGTTCTATAAAGAACTTTTGTCCTCTTTAACTTCAAAGTCCTCATCTACTTGTCCTTTTCTTCATATTCCGAGCTTCCTTATAGGATGAGCAACTATAGGACCCTCATTAAGATACTAACTTCTTTTGGAAAAATCTTATATGTTTTGATTCCAGGAGAAATTGTCTAAAAGAAGCTTGGAGGGTTGACGGGTAAGGGATCACAAATGCTTTCCTCACAGACTGCAATTTGCAGCAAAGGACAAGGTCTTTTCTTTTAATACACAAGCTCCACAGGACTGCTATTATTAGTTTATGCCCACCAAGGAAGAATCTAACATGCGCGAATCGACCAGCATATATAGAAGCACTATATTATAAGTTTAAACTCTTCAGATAACGTAAAAGTTCCACATGAATCTAACCAGCCGAGAAGTGGATTTATGCAACGGAAAATTAAACATTTACTAGGTACAGGGTAAGGTCATTTCTCGAACTATGTTTTGAATGTGACTATTCTATCAGGTTATGTACTATATTAAGATAATGTCTCGAACTGGATCGAACTGCTATGTTAATAAATTATACCCGTATGTTTCAAAAATTCTGACCCTGATCCAAAATCAAATTCTTAGAACAACACTACAATACATCACAGTTAAACTCATCTATTGCAGATTACTGCTGCTCGATCCTGGAAATGCAAGTCTCATTCGTACTCACCAAACATTACTACCAACAAAGCAATATATATGTCCAGTTTATGTCCAAATAGAAACACCTATTTAATTCTAATGCTGGCTTATTAAATTATTAATCGTTATGAAGCCGTGGTTTTGGATTTTGGCAACTAATGCTGGACCGATACCATCCAGTACTATAGACTAATGTTGATAGATGCAACCCCCTGTTTGATGATGATTCTATTCCATCCAACATACATAAATGAATTGCTAGGTGCATCCGTTTTCCTTTCGTATCTTTCCAATAGCCACTACCTAGTCTATGACTGAAAACAACCATAGGGTCAGTGATCATCCCAATGTTCCCCTGATTAAACATTACTAGAGGCTACACTACAAGGGACAACTTCATTTGAGTGTTGCATAGGTCAATAACTTTTTCTTGCTGCAGTGGTCTCCATCTTGAGGAGCAGAGTACTCCATATAGACATTATTTAGTCCTCAGAGCAAAAGGAACACAGCTTATGTACATGTAATTGCTTTCATACTGTTATCCTGTGCCAGATTGCTAACTTCTACTCTGGACTTCGAGGTCAGAAAAATTTTAGCTTCAATTTTATTATGCATGTTTTTCCTTTTACTGACGCAATATGTTTACCATCTTATAGTTAGAAAAAACAAAATGTGTAATTCCTGAATATGAAGTATGTCACCACACTACACGAATAATCTTAGGTATATCTCAAGGCATGATAAAGAGATAGATAATGTGCCACTAACTTAAGAGTGGCACTCCAAAGCTCCTTAGTCGACACCTTATTTTGTAAAGTACTTAACATAGTAACATGTGGACCATTTGGTCGTAGCAGGGAAAACCAAAACACCAATCTGCCGATCGATAAGGTACAAGTGTATGCCACTTTGAATTTGACAAAAAGCTAGACAAATCACTATGTCTCAAGTCTGTGTTGAGTTTTGTGTTGCCACAACGAAGGGTCATGGTCACATCTGCAATAATTTTTGTTAGTTGATTGCAAGCACAAAGTTGGCAACATTTAAGATCACACGAATCCCAGCACGGGCCCGCTTCAATTGCGCTATCAAAGGAAAATCCTTCTTTTTGGCTCATGATGACAAGTTTAGAGCATAGTTTAATCTCTAGGGTGACCTCATCCATTTCAATCCTCATAAATACTTACTAATGAATATTTAGCACCCAGTAAGAATATATCTTTATTTTCTCCCTATGTGCCTCTTGGGCCACCATTGGAGAATAAATAATAGCTTGGGTTAATAATTGAGTCTGATGTCTTGCTTCGGAGCAAGTTTGAAAGGTAGTTAACAAACCCAAGCAATGTGGGCAAGGACTTTAAACTATGTTCTATATTCCAAGTGACATTACCTACTCCATAAAAATAAGCACTTAAGATTGGGTGGATTTCACTTAAAGTAATGTGAAGTGATTCTCCAATATACTTTAATATGCAAGAAGGGACTAAAGAAACACCTAGACCAAAATCTAATAGCCTAGAATGTCTAAAGCTACATAGCACAGAGAATAAATTAAATACAGGGATCCAGTGTAGAACGAAAAATAAGCTAATACAGCTACGATTACGACACTTGGTAAAAATAAGGCAGATCTGCAAGCGAGTGATCAACAGATGGATGCACATGGATTAGATGTATGATTACTTCATGCCCTAGTTGTCTTATGGCTTTAAGAAAGGGATAAGCAAGCAGTTTAGGTAACGTGATGGTGGAATGAGGAGCTTTATCCAATGTCATCTTTAAAACTTTGGAATCCACTTAGTGATTTAAAAAGAATTAAGCACAGGTTTTCTTTTTTGAAAAAGTAGGGGAAGTGAGGTTATTAAACTATTGGTTTAGGTCTTGAAACCGAAGTCAAAACTAAACTTTGACAAATATCGGATCTAATGTGATGTGTTAGACAAGCCACCTGATTGTTAATCGTAACACCACACTACAAGTTATTGTTGGCTTGGTGGCTTTTATGGAGTATAGGCAGCACAGCACTCAAATTAAATGTTTTCTTATTTGCACCGCGATGCTCTTGTTAAAATTACTCCCTCTGGTTTTTAGTTATGATATTGAACAGCTTTCTTTAGCTTCAAAATGAACTAAGAATGTTGTCCTGACGTCACCAATTAATAAATGGAGGAATTAGGATAATCAAAGCAAGTCACTTTTTATTTCATTTTGTTATTCCATGGGTAACTAACTCGGAAGATCATCCTACTCAAACTAGTTTTTTCTCTGTTTTATTTATTTAATCTTCTTGGTGAAATGATCGCTGACCGACAAAGTCGCATAGAAGAGATTTAGTGAAAGAGAAATATAATAGGGTCTCACATGCGAGGAATTCCAAGGGTCTTCTGCACCTCTGTATCAATAATCAATTAAGAGCTTACCCTTTTCGTTTAGAAGGGTTGTTTTCATCATTATTTCACACACTTCAAACATCGATCAACGAAATGTGTAAACCTTACCCGACTTGGAATTAGCAGCATAAATTATGAAAGTTTGTGGGGGCAGACATTAGCTATGGATATTGTTCTCTTACAGTTGTATGACATAAAACTCAAATATCTACGTCTACCTTATATCTGATTAATCTCACATGAGCCAGGCATAAGATCGAGTTGTAGATAACTTCAGTAGGTTCTTTGACTCTCTCAAAAAATGAAAGGATTCCTACTTCTTATAGCAAATATGGAATATCCCTATAACAATATTTCCATAATAAAATAGATTATCTGTTAAACACATTGGCATGCAAAAAAATGCATTCATCCTTTCATGAAAAACAGTTATCTCATTTTATTATGTTTAACGCAAAAGTAAGGCCACAGATAAAACACCACTGTACATGCTAGTCATTTTATCAGCTATATCAGTATCCACGAGCAGTATGTGCAACAGTGCAAAGATATGAACAAATAGGTGGAATGGACAATCGCTCGCAAGCTAATAAGTAACAACAGGCTTATAACTTTATGTGTTCGTGAGCTTAACTGTCAGCTAACATTTTTGTGTTTCCATAAAATTCAAGCATTACTAAATGGAGTGGTGCATGTCATAGTGAGGAGGAAACAATGTGATGATAGAGAAGGAGACACTAAGAAAAGTTTATGTAGCTGTTCGTAAGGGTAGGATGATACCTGTGGCAGATGCTCTAATTAACATAACCTAGTATTATGCTGCATGCTACTGATTGTGGATGTTCCCTGCTTATGGTAGTTCTATCACGACTCGTGGTGGTAAAAGCATATGGTGCCAGGTTAACAGCTGACTAATCTAGAGCACATTCTGCATGCATTAAATGGAAGATCAGCATGCAAGCAAGTATATGTGAACCAGGAATGAAATGAAAAGGAGATTCAATTAGTATCTAAACCATGTGCTCTAGCAACTCAGAAGTCCAATGATTCTGTCAATACCGCAGAGTCTAACAGACCTTGCCTTCTTAAATTATCACATAGCACACTGTTCAAGGTCTAGTTCTAAGGTTAATTTAAGCATGGGTTGCAACTTGCAAGATAATTGTAGATGGTGTTTAACCACGAGAAAGCTTACAAAAACTTCTGGATTAGTCATAAACTATATAAACAAAGTAGCATTACATCAGTTTCACCGTGGTCCTTCTAGACGGTAGTATAGGTTGACTGATGCAATGAGTTGTGCTACTTTAATGCATAATAAGTAATGTAACACAAGTAAAGTATTCTACCTCTCTTTTGCCAGACAAGTTCAGATTAACATACTGGAACAAGAAAATAATGACTATATTTCATTTTCATGTCCTTATCAAAGAAGTCCTGGGGATCTCCAACAATAATATTCTAAAGGACATGATAATGTAGAGGCTTAGACATCTCTAACCATAATGGCACACTAATAAACAACTTTACCACACGAAGTTGATGAAAACAAATTGTACGGACAGAGATTAAAAAATGTACCTGTGATCACTTTGCAGGAAATTATCCACACCAACAAGGACAGCTGTTTTATTGCATGGACGAAATCAAAGATTTGGGAATGGAAAGAATCAAAATGCTCGACAACTCGACATTTCCTTTTTTACATCAAATTCAAATGTCTTAGTCATTAACTTGCAGAAAAAAGAAGTGTTTCTACAAAGCCTTGATCAAATCAACCTACTTTATACTCCAATTTCGGTAAACCGTGTGTTCTCTTTATGAAAATGTGGGAAAACTACTCTTCCTTATGTACACCCTGCTGAATTCCTAATATCCTTGAAACTGCACAACACTGTGAAAACAACTCAGTTTATCTAGGCATTTTGTGCAGAACTGCAAATTACTACGCCCAATGCTCCCAAGGACATTGGTACATATCGTGTTTCCAGTGTAAGTCAAACAAAACGCTAATGAGTCAGCAAACAATCAAACCCTGTGGAACTTGTACTTCTGCACCAGGTTGAATCTTTCAATACTTCCACTAAAACCCTTCAGCACAAGTGTCCTCACAGCGTCCGCCCCTTGCTCCAAAGCAGTGTCAATCTTCATCAAATTCATAGAACAGGTTTAAATCAACAATCCAAGTAGCAATAGCTATATCAAAAAGATCCTACAAGAAATGGACAGATCACAAGAAAATGAGAAAGTTGAGGGCTACTGAAACAAGGTTTTCCTTTACGATGATGACGTAAAGGTTAAGATTGCTACTGTTTTTTCAGAACCAATTTATAAAACCTGTCCCGTTAACAGCCTCTTAGTAGGTGTTTATAACAAACCACATAAATCGAGTCTATCCAGGATGTATATGTAGGCACCTAATTGTGGGCTTGGGGCACTACTCCAACACTGTAGTCTATCCAGGATGTATATGTAGAGAAATAAGGTGTTTACAGAAAATCGATCATTACCATTACAACCTAACAACATTAACATGCATCCATTATGAGAACCAAGACAAAAGGTGGAAGATCTTTCATCATTTTCCTACAGTCAATAAAGGAGCAGAAGGAAAGGAAGGAGAGTTTCACAAATTTTCATACATGCGTTGGTATGCTTAAAGCTTTAAACACACAACAAAGAAATACCTGCAGTCGCTCTTCTGAACTGAACTTCTGCAGAAGAAAAGCTCGTGTGTCCATTTTACCAGGTGGGCTACCAATGCCTATATCCAACAGCCAACAACTCAGCATTGTAATGAAATTACCATGAAGTATAAAAGGTATGGTCACAACCGTAGTGCTGTACCTATAGATAAACGTGGAAATTCCCGGCAGCCATCCAAATGCTCAATCACATTCTGTAACCTGTTTTTAGAGAAAAAGTGGTTACTATGAGGTATGCCAATGGACCTTAAATATTATACGGTCTCTAACTCAGCATTGTAATGAAATTACCACAAAGTATAAAAGGTATGGTCACAATCGTAGTGCTGTACCTATAGATAAACGTGGAAACTCCCGGCAGCCATCCAAATGCTCAATCACATTCTGTAACCTGTTTTTAGAGAAAAAAAAATGGTTACTATGAGGTATGCCAATGGACCTTAAATATTATATGGTCTCATAGATAGCTACATCAGAGTCTAATGCCCACAAGTAAATTATAACATATCGTGTTCCCACAAAAATTTGAAGTCCATTAGTGTACTAAATTTTATAGAATTCAGTTTGTCAGTTCTCCAGACAACCATCTCAACTTAACTTGCATTTGAGTGTTCAGCATTTAGATCTATGCGTGACAATTAGCAAATAAACTAGGTCGGGTTTAGCGCATTAAATTGTGTGATAATATATTTTTTGCTCGCTTACTAAATTATGGAATTCACCAAATAGAAGTGGCTTCTGTACCTGATGCCATCAGAATGTTTCCTATGATTAGATAAGTGAGCAATCTTGTATGAATATTCAAATGAGAAACTTTGAATATTACCCATTATGGCGGCCATGACCACCTTTCCTTTGAAGACGTAAGACACCATTGGGCAGACTCATGTCATCATAAATCTGCCGAAAAAGGAAATCACATACATCCGTTGACTTTGGAGTTTATGATAATGGTTGACATCTGTAGATAACTAGATATTAAACAGAGGGGTACGTGTACCAAGAGGATGTGTCGCAGTGGTACTTGGTAATAGGCAGCGAGTGGTCCAATCTTCACATGAAAACAGGACATATTAGGGCAGTGAATTAGTGACAAATGATAACAGATTCTTATACTCCCTCCTGACATTTCTAATAGCACATTGCATAAGGCCTTATACTCCCTCCTTTCTTTTTTTGATGACGTTCACACAAGAATGGTAGTTCTTTGAACCAAAAGCTTTGTCTGAATGTCAAGAAAAAAAGTATCGGAGGGAGTATGCTTTAGCAAAATTGGGAAAACAGGTTGTTGCCTTTTTAGGCAGGTCTGGGATGAAATCCTCGGATTAATAAATGAGGCATTGACTTTTGATTCATAGATGCCTCAGAATATCTATAGATAATACAGAATAAAAGTATCTGCCGTAACAAAAGGTTTCTCATTAATAAATGGGTATGTGAACATACTCAAAAGTGATAAATGGGTATGTACACACACCTAATGTGGTTTTTCAAAGTGGGAGTAACTACACTTGACAGTAGAATGGATTTTCCCATTAATAAATATTATATAGATTCCATGTTGTATACTAATACTCAACTTCATCCAAGATTTATCAAAGAGTTATGTTTTCCTATTGTGCACTTTTTATACGGATCGAAAACAGGCAGTATTTGTGACAACAGACATCAAATACTCACATCTTTCGTACAGACAAGGCATCAAATATACATACGATATGCATGTGAACCTATCATAATGTTTATGTGTTAAGCAATGAAAATACGCCCAAAGGTAATTTAGCTTACAAGAAACATGTATTGAAGCAACAATGTAACATATACTTTCCTCATAAATTTCACAAGCAAATAATTTCAACTACAAAAGAGTAAGGATAACTCACTGCCTCTCCACTGTAGTTCATGTATGACTGTGGTTTCACCAGCAAGACTGGCACCTCGCCAATTGAACCTGCACTAAAATTCAACCCAATGGATGGGTTGCAACAAGATTATGACAACGGCTGTTACACATCCTGCATAGTTATACAATGACTGCCTTAAACTTCTATGCACCAAGGTTGCTTTACTTTCTTTTGAATACATCACAATTACACCTTTTTACATAGATCTAATACCTCCAGCGTATGCTTTTCTGATGAAGTGATTGCCAGCCTATGTTTTAAATCTCAATCGGATATTTTCTACCATCGTCTTTTGCAACACAATAAGGACTAATTAAACTGCATGAACTCTCGGGACTGAATAGAACAATAATGGAAACCCAATGCCAAATTAACCCAATGCGAGCAAACCGAACACCCTAAACTAACGGAGGTAATAATAGCTTTAGCTTTTTTTTTAAGCTTACACAAAACATGTTTCTACAAAATCGACGAAAACAGTGTCATCCTGGCTAGATAAATGTTAAATAAATAGGGGGTGCTCCACGTATCAGTTATTAATTCAACTCAAATATAGGTCTAGTTGCTGACTTGCAGGCACCTGCACTGCACTAACACACAGATGGTCGAAACTGCGTGCTACAGAGATTGACATCCAATGTGACGTTAGTATGAACGCCAATCAAAATGATTTCGAATTAGCAAACAAATAGCTAGGTTGCATTCCCCGCTGATAATCCTCAAATCATCAAGCAGTAACAATAGAACACAACATACATGAGAAAGTAGCAGCTAATTAAACACAATCCAGGGGGCAAGCAAGTTAGGTACCTACTCCCAGCAGAGATTTGGACTGGATGGTGTTCATTGTGATCCCCTCGTCCCGCGCTATGCGATCCACCATCTCAAACCCCACCTAATCAATCAGAAGGGCGCGCCCATGCACACACAAAGCAAGGGGAGAGTGAGAACTACCATCTCAAAGCGTAGAGGAAAGTGAAATACGAAATGGAAGGAGTGTCGGGACGGGTGCTTACATTGTGCCGCGTGCCGTAGTACTTGTCGCCTGGGTTGCCGAGTCCGGCAATGAGCCAGGGCGTGTACTCCACGGGCCCCTCCGCAGGGTCGGGGACGGAGGCAACGGCCACCATCCGTGGACGGCGAATACGGCGGAGTGGGACGGCCGGGGTGCGCCGAGGCGTGGGGACGGAGG
>LAPY01000839.1:37655-49920 GCA_000970635.1 Eragrostis tef
CCCCCCGCCGTAGGGGCGGACAGGAGCGCGCCGCCGTAGTCCCAGAGCGGGAAAATCTGCTCCTCGCCGCCGAACTGCGCTTGCACGGCCATGTCACGAGAACGAGAAGCCAGAGAGAAGGCGCGGTTGATCGATGCGATGAATGTGACTATGCGAGGGACACCGTGAACTGGGCTTATATAAAGCGGAGGTGGCAATAAGGGAGTCGAACGCCACATGGACGGCACGGTCGCACCGCAGAGGAGACAACAGAAATGGCGCGGCGTGAGAGAGCGAGAGAGATGCGTGCACCTGTACCGTAACTCTACAGCTCCTAATTAATTGGGCGGTTACTCCTACTTCCGAACAAAATAAAAACACTGGTTAAGCCACGCAGTAATGGCGCGTGTCCCAACGGCCGTGACAAGCGAATCCGAAAAGGCGCCCGGCGTGGGGCCGCCGAGCCAATACAGCCCACCGGCATGCGTACATCACCCGCACTGCCACCACTGCTACAGTGCAGTGGTACAGGTAGTACACGCCGTGGTGTGAACGCACGACGCGAGTACTACTCGTAGTTTAACGCCGGATTCTCAGTTTGCGTTACTAATTAATTGCAGCCGGTGACACTGCCCGTGACGGCAGGCACTAGGTGGAGTAGTAAAGAATTGGATGCCCCGGATGATCCGGCGATCTCCCCTCGGCGTCGCTTTCCGTGACGCCGCATGCAGAGAGATCAAGCGCACTGGTTTGGATGGATAGAAAAGGCCACGCTGGCTGACTGAACGATGATAACTGATTAAACACAAAGCTGCAGATAACGATACTATAGACCAGCAGCGAGCATGTGATGCAAGCAAGAACGCGATGTGGGGTGGTGCAGTCGTGGCCGCTTTTGTCTATAGCACCGTACCGCACACCTCATGTCGATATTTTATCGTTTTGGTGTCATCGAAGAAGAAGCTAGCTTTGCTTGGTGGCGCGGTTCAAAGTCGCTAGCTCCCGATCAAAAAAAAAAAAAAAGGTCGCTAGCTAGACGTCGGGGTTAGGTTGGCGGAGGAGGAGGCATGCAGCCACGTGGGTCACTTGCGCGGCAACAACCAGCTCCAAAAACCAAACGCCAGCGTCGGCACGCCACGCCGTGCCGTGCCACCCAGGATGACCACACGTCGGAACCCGCGAGCACGCACCACCACCACCCGCGCGGCGACCGCTTCTTGTTATGTTTTTTTGTAGGTTTCTTGCAGAGCAGGTTGGATTTGGATGGGTTGGCGATGCGTGAGCGTGATGCGTAGTACAAGCCGACGGTCAAAGCACACCGCGGGTTCGACGCTCTTCACAGATTCCGCCGCCTCATGTTGTTTATAACAAGTACTTCACAGATTCCGCCGCCTCATCCTGCTCTTGTTAACCTAACCTAAATCTTGTCACCCGGTAATCTAATCTGACGTACCAAGCGACTCTGCATGATAAGTGGCGAAGGGCTCAAGGGCGGCACATGGCGGGGGGGGGGGGCCGCGACCAGCTGGTCCGTGTGTCCGTGCGTGTCTGCTGTGTGCGTGCAGGCGGACGAGCGGTGGAGCGCCGGCGCTAGGCTCCAACTAGACAATCAAGGCAACGCGATATATGAGTCGGAAAGGGATCGGGTTACTAGTTATTAATGGTCCTGCGTGCATATGATGCCGGGCAAGATTTGGCGGAGCTGGCTGGCTTGCAGAGGGAGACCACCACCACACGCACATGGCGTGGCGTTAACTGTTTCGCTGATGATGACGATGATGGATGCACCGTACTACCGGGCGTGCATGTGCGAGGGCAGGCTTTACGTGGAAGGTTAGGGGCGGCATAATATAGTAGTACAGTAGTAGAGTATTTAGATTTGAATTGATGGAGACTATAATAGGGGGGACACCACTTGCGTGTGGTGACAACTCTCCCTTGCGGAGATCGTTGGTTTTAGCAGCAACTCGTTGTACCTCGAACCGCGACAACACATATATGGATATGCTAAGTACTCGATCGAGCACGCAGGTTGCAACTTGCATTGCCAGATTACTCCGCACGGAGGCATCGCTTTCTGGGACAAAACGAGGCGGCATGGGAGGAAAACAGATGGAGCGGCCCGAGAAGTTGAATAACGTAAGCTTTTGGCGGTGCGTGCTCATCCGTACGGCTCCCCCGCGTAAGAGCTGCGGGCCGGGAGACCCGGACGCGTGATAGATATGGATGCCGATGCCGGATGCAGCATGGACGGACCATGGCAGTTTATTTACTGTATTTGTTTAGCCTCGCGCGAAAGGTAGCGTCAATGGCGAGGTTAGTAGTACAAGTTGTAAAAATCTTGCGGGTACTCCTGCTTTAGGTTAGTACTGTAGGAGCAAACTTGCTTGGCGCGCACATGCAGTGATCGCGATGCCGAGCCAGCAAGGAGGAGATAGCTTGCGTGACCAAAATCTAGCAAGGAAACACACGGACGTAGTAGTAGCTAGTAACTGTTATTTTCCCTCGCGAAGGGTAATATCACCAACGTAACTATACGATCCAACGTCACGGCCATCCACCTTATTAGTACTCCGCACGGGTCCCATCGATGGCCGTAACTTTATTTGCGGACGGTGGCGCAAAACGTACGCTACGTTCCGTAAACATGTCGCTCCTGGCGTACACGTCTGACAGTACCATGTCGTAACGGTCGCTGCAGCTCGATCTACAGATACAGTGAAACGGCACGTGCAACAGCAGGGTGTCCCGTGCGCAGCGGATAAGGGCGAAGGCAGCCCATGTGTGTGTTGTGTGTACTAGCTTGGGACTTCTCGGCCGACGCCGAGGCCGATATACGTACGTGACATGGACCTGCGTATACTACCCTATCAACCCGTGCACATGCTCAGGCTAGCAATCTTTTATGAAATATAGAAGATTGTATGATGAAGATTTAAGAATTCAAAAATAGTTATAATTAATCTTTATATGAAAAATAAAAAGTACACATACCCCATATTTAGTAAGTATGAGCATAAAACAACGCCACAGTCCTCCTGTCAACTCCTTGTAACTTAAAGTTGGACATGGAAACATATATAGCTATCCTCGTAATTGTCTCTCTTGTTCCTAACTCCTATGTCCTGTAGAGTTCACATACTAACGGCAAATAAAAGATAAACAGGGGAATCCCATCCTATTTCCGTTAAAAAAATGTGTGCGTTCAAGCGAGTATTTTGCATAATGCACGGGCAAGCAATCACCACAATGGATGTAATTGTTTTTGGGGTTAAGATCTGTGGTATGAAACTAAAAATAGAACAGTTATGACAACTACATAAAAAACATTAAATTTATAGTGCCCCGTGTACACTTTGAAAAATTTAGGACCTACGGCAACATAAATTTTTCTTCGTCTCAGTCTCATACATATTTTGAAGCATATTCCATTGGATCTTATTGAAATCCTACCAATTATGGTGCTCTGCCATTTTCTTTCTCTTTACTTCATGTATCTGCAATTCGGTTACCCTTGTTTCTTTTATAGCCGCTATATGTGATGGTACAAAAGGGCTAACAAAATGTTCGACACCTATTCGACGATCAGCAACTCCCATTGGCAATTTCTGACTTGTTGCTTTATAGCTACGACATGTTTTGCTCTCCCTTTTTCTTCCGACTTATTGTGGATTAGATTCCAATATTTAACACACATATATATTCATCAATTCACCGTATTCTGGATGCTTGTTCGGTAGTCTAGTATACAGTGATGAAGATGAACTACAAAATCCATGGTAAAAGTTGGGGCTCGGTTTCAAAATAAACAACGGCCAGAACCCACACGCTGGTTCCCTCATGATACTCTGTTAACAGAGTATGCCCAAGACACACGCTGGCTCCCTTCCAATGTTTCTTTATTAATTCCATAGACCTTTTCCCTCAAAAAAAAATTCCATAGACCTTTTATAGTTATAGATAATTCATCATGTATCAAGCTTCGTCCAGAACTCATGAGCTCACCTTCCTTTTAGTTATCTACTCTGCGCTTGTAATATCATAATTAAGGAGGTCCTTGTTTTGAAAACGTTTTGTTCTACAAAAATAATATCTACAGTTTGACTCTAGAATAATAAGTGGGACTTAGTTTTAGAATTGGTGATGACTGCTTTCATGTGCGTATTTGTATCTTAGTTTTTTCCAAACTGAATTTTAAATCCAAAAGTTTGTTTTAATTGATCCGGACTACGAAATCGACATATAACATGCCATATGCGTACATGTATGTATAAGATTTATCATGTAGAGGGAACGTACTTTCGATGCAGCAAGGCTAATGGAAACCATGTGTGATAGCTCCATGGTCAGCTTGGCGACGTTGGACTGCTTCTCAACCCCCACAGCCTGCACCCTGCAATACAACTTGTTCGACTGGTATTGTCACTGCTGCAATACAACTTGTCCGATGCGTACCTCTGCTAAGACTTTTGTTGTATCTGCTCAGATTATCTACCTTGGGATCCCCATGAACTGATGGCGCAGTACTGCAGCACATCCTCCGCTGCATGCATGGTCAGGCCCATGGGCTCTGACCTCGATGGCTGAACGAACCACAGGACCGGCCAGTTGCCGCCGGCGAGGCCTCACACGTACTCTTCTTGTTGATCTATCCAGAGAACTTCGGATCCCCAAAACATGTGTATAGAACGGATACTTGCAGCTGTAGTTGAACCATGCGATGCATGCCATGTTACTCGACTGCTCGTCGTCTGTCGCAGAGGCGCCAAGATGTGTGACAGGTTAGACTCGCGGAATCTGATTGGCTTGTCACCGCCGCCGCATCCGCTGGTGCCGCAGCAGAGGAAGAGCCGAGGACGTTGTCCATCGTGGCGTGAAGCCCTGCGGCAACGCCTGGTGCCTACGGCTAGGCCGCATCAATCCACGGCCACGCGGCTTTTGGTGGTCGCCTGCCGGAGTCGCTCCTCAAGCACATAGTAGATGCAACGGTGCCCAACAGCCCAGACGGCGCTCCTTGATACACGTGAGGGAGGGGCTAGGTCTATGTGAGATTGGGGAAGGATCAGCTAAGATCCTATGGTTATGGGTTGTTAAGTGTCTAAATTAACGGTCAGATGTTTTGCTTTTTTATGAGAATTTAAAAGATTTTTCTTCGATTTATGTGAGAGTTTTAAAAAAGGTCTCTAATTAGTAAATATAAAATAAGATGGCTGGCCCGCCATGTACGTAGGTGTACGTACGTGCCCAGCCTGCAAGAAACAGCCACGTGTAGCTAGCTAACGTGTGTATTATTGGCCGATGCGATACGCGATACACGCGATGGGTCATGGACGATCATGGATGGGATTGGGTCGTCCAAATGCGTACGCATGCAAGTACGTACGCAAGCACCAAGCTATGACTAGGCTTTCTTTCGCTGATCGAGTCTACATGGTCACATGGCATGGCGCCACAACATTATTGGTTTGGCTGTACGATCGACGTGGTCAACATGCACGCGTGCATGCACGACACGACCGCTGTGCCTTGATTTGGACTCTCTGCGCGCGGGTACGTCCTCCCACTGTTTAGCTCAGCTCTACACGGTCAATGTCTCCAACTAACAACACATCGATCGTGCCCATGCCGTTCTGTTGCTCGGGAGTTGGATCTAAACAAGCATGCCAGCCTAACCGGACCTCTCTCATCGTTGTTTAGGTAGCTAAGGCAAGCTGCTAGGCCCGCGGCCATCACCAGCTACAGTTAGATACTAGCACAAAAGAAGCTGCGTGTGTAGCCTAGCTGTGCCTGTGCTAGTGTACACACGTCGATAGAATCAGTTGGATGCATATGCATGTGTCTCTGTGCACCGGCACGTTTCGGGACGCAAGTACTGGCATGGTAAGAAGCAGCTAACCAATTAACGGTGACGTGTGCGTGGCATGTGAAACGAAGCAACAAGTACCGGGTGAAAGGAAGAAGCAACTAGTATATAGGCGTGGCTTGTTTGCAACTGCCCTTGGAGGCTTGGAAGTACAGAATCTGTGTAGCAAACACTATTTTTAAGAGAAGTGATTCTAGCTAGGCTGATTATGTGACGTGATTTTCTCAAATGAACTGGAGTAAGAGATTGGATGCTGAAAAAAAAAGTAATTCCCCCTGATTTCTGTCCTAAATCCAAAAGTTTATACTACTAGAAAATCAGAGATCCATGAGAGAATATCTACCAAACATGCCCTTTGACTCCAACATGTTTAGGTTTTGAATTGGATTCAACAGTTTGACAAAAGTGGCACCATGTGTAATTTTCTATGTTCAGGGTCATCCTTGTAAAAAAAATTCTGCAGCCTGCATGGTCAGCAGTTTACATAGTGATAGGAATCTAATTTCCCTGATCCGGCTGAGCTTGCCTGCCGTCGGCCAAACATGACCATTAATCAATCCGTTCAATCAAACGGTCTCTTTCCGTCTTGACCCATGCATGGTCCACCGATGCAAGTTTCAACACAGTCGTGGCGTTGTCCGGCGTCAAAATCGACTCTTTCTGCCGTCCCGCTCAAGCATATCACATTCTCATACGGGCCTGTTCGTTTCACCTGGCTAAAGTGGTTAAAATTTTAGCTAGAAAAAAATATTACCATTTAAAAGTATTAAATAAAGTCTAATTACAAAACTCTTTTACAAATAAGGGCTAATTTTCAAGACGAATCTAACGAGCCTAATTAAGCTATGTTTCGCTACAGTGATGCTACAGTAACCATCTTCTAATTATGGCTTAATTAAGGTATAATTATCTTTTTTAGATTCGTCTCGCAAATTAGCACAGGGTTCTGCAATTAGTTTTGTAATTAGACTTTAATTAATACTATTAAATGACAATATTCCAAATGACTAAAATCTGGCTAAAAAACGAACAGGCCTACGAGTACGCATTTAGTACGCATTTGCAAACGCGGCCAAAGGATAAGAGGTGAACTGTTTTAAATCCTCTATTATTGCATGCCGTCATCATCAACCGTACACGGAACTTTCCGTGCGTTGAACTCCAAATGGCCTACACTTAGGTGCCGCGCTCACGCCGACCGGACTCGGCTCAATGAACCGGACAAATTATAACGAGGGGGTCATCGGTAGAATATCGAGGGTCGTCGTTTGGAACAAGACAACGCGTTGTATATATATGGATGCATATATGCATACGGATGTGCACATATATAAATGTTTCTTGGAATGGTCACGGATTATACTAAGGTGTGACGACGACTTTTTGTTCTTTGCGGAGGAGAAGCACTCGAGATGGACACGCACGGAAGTACGTGCATGCGTACAAATTAATGGAGTAAGAGATGATCGTGACTTCACGCCACTGATTGAAGAGTTTGTGGAGGCTCATCCGGGCCTGGCTTTGTTTTGGCCGATGAATTTTTCTTTTCTTGTTTGATATATGATGCTTCTCAATCCACGGTTCAGTCCAACTTCCAATCCAAGTAATATATAGCAGTAGCCGCATTTTGTGCATACGTCAAAGACAATTCGGAGGGAGCTATCCGAGAATTATTTGGGGCTATTATCTGACGCTTTCAGTAGGTTTCATATATTGAGCCATCTAAATGCTAGAAATTCCAAGGTCAATATGTCACAGAAAAATAAAATCGATTTAATTGTATTGAAATCTTACACAAAGAAGAAGATTCCAAGAAATCTCTTGCTGTCTAAGAAAAAACAAAAAGAAATGTCCTCATGCCCCACACGTACACGTATCAGAATAGACTCCAATTGTTGTTTCTGTGCTAGTGACGGCATGCCGGGCGTATACGCACCCACGTGAATCGCAAGGTGTACCGTTAACGAAAGCATGCGTGGCACCAACAACAATAGCAGTCAAGGAGCTGTGCAGTGCAGACATCTAGACTAGGCATGGGGCTATGTTACGCGGTGTGTCCACGTGAGCGTGCACTGCTGTAGATTTTAATTCCTTCATGCATATGCATGAATGTGGTGTTGGAATTTTGTTGATCGTAACCTTGTCCATACATGGAAGCATGCATTATTCAATCTCACTGGAGGACGTACGGGACCATGTCCATTTGCCGTGTCCTGCGTTCACTGCACCGTTGGAATTAGTCACCAGCTAGCAGGAAGGACAATGGCTTTTTTTTTGTCAATATTTCTCATCGCCAATATTTCTCATCGCCAATAATTCTTCCAGCTTTTTTTTTGTTATGCGAGGGAATATTTCTTCCAGCTTGACAATGGCTTCTTCTTTTTGTTTGTTTGTTTTGAATAGCGAGCAGGAGCATTGATCTTTCAATCCATTAATTGACAAGGATATGCAATGTATACGCTGTTGTGTCCTCACGTCAATTGACATCTTCTCAATTACGTCGCCAGCCAACCCGGGGACAGTTTACCTGTACATGCTTACGAGTACGCATTTAGTACGCATTTGCAAACGCGGCCAAAGGATAAGAGGTGAACTGTTTTAAATCCTCTATTATTGCATGCCGTCATCATCAACCGTACACGGAACTTTCCGTGCGTTGAACTCCAAATGGCCTACACTTAGGTGCCGCGCTCACGCCGACCGGACTCGGCTCAATGAACCGGACAAATTATAACGAGGGGGTCATCGGTAGAATATCGAGGGTCGTCGTTTGGAACAAGACAACGCGTTGTATATATATGGATGCATATATGCATACGGATGTGCACATATATAAATGTTTCTTGGAATGGTCACGGATTATACTAAGGTGTGACGACGACTTTTTGTTCTTTGCGGAGGAGAAGCACTCGAGATGGACACGCACGGAAGTACGTGCATGCGTACAAATTAATGGAGTAAGAGATGATCGTGACTTCACGCCACTGATTGAAGAGTTTGTGGAGGCTCATCCGGGCCTGGCTTTGTTTTGGCCGATGAATTTTTCTTTTCTTGTTTGATATATGATGCTTCTCAATCCACGGTTCAGTCCAACTTCCAATCCAAGTAATATATAGCAGTAGCCGCATTTTGTGCATACGTCAAAGACAATTCGGAGGGAGCTATCCGAGAATTATTTGGGGCTATTATCTGACGCTTTCAGTAGGTTTCATATATTGAGCCATCTAAATGCTAGAAATTCCAAGGTCAATATGTCACAGAAAAATAAAATCGATTTAATTGTATTGAAATCTTACACAAAGAAGAAGATTCCAAGAAATCTCTTGCTGTCTAAGAAAAAACAAAAAGAAATGTCCTCATGCCCCACACGTACACGTATCAGAATAGACTCCAATTGTTGTTTCTGTGCTAGTGACGGCATGCCGGGCGTATACGCACCCACGTGAATCGCAAGGTGTACCGTTAACGAAAGCATGCGTGGCACCAACAACAATAGCAGTCAAGGAGCTGTGCAGTGCAGACATCTAGACTAGGCATGGGGCTATGTTACGCGGTGTGTCCACGTGAGCGTGCACTGCTGTAGATTTTAATTCCTTCATGCATATGCATGAATGTGGTGTTGGAATTTTGTTGATCGTAACCTTGTCCATACATGGAAGCATGCATTATTCAATCTCACTGGAGGACGTACGGGACCATGTCCATTTGCCGTGTCCTGCGTTCACTGCACCGTTGGAATTAGTCACCAGCTAGCAGGAAGGACAATGGCTTTTTTTTTGTCAATATTTCTCATCGCCAATATTTCTCATCGCCAATAATTCTTCCAGCTTTTTTTTTGTTATGCGAGGGAATATTTCTTCCAGCTTGACAATGGCTTCTTCTTTTTGTTTGTTTGTTTTGAATAGCGAGCAGGAGCATTGATCTTTCAATCCATTAATTGACAAGGATATGCAATGTATACGCTGTTGTGTCCTCACGTCAATTGACATCTTCTCAATTACGTCGCCAGCCAACCCGGGGACAGTTTACCTGTACATGCTGCAACGTCACATGGACGGCTGTGGATTGCTAGTATATCCCTAGGCTTCCTTGTAGTAGTGATTATGCATCAAACCGAAAGCTCACCTGTGCACGACGACTTAAAAAGTGGAGAGAGCACTTTGGGGCAAAGCAGAAAGTTCCAAGAACTAGCTACCGTTGTTAGTACGCCCGTCGTCAGGTTAATTACGCGTTAAGCGATGTTGGCTGTCGCATTCACGCACAGCAACAGACCTAAATTACGGGCAGGAAGATGGAAGATTGATGTGTAGGGAGCTACCTAGGTCTAGGTGCAGCTACTTTTTTTCCTGGTTACCCCATCCATTCATATGGTTGTGGCTGAATTAGGCTGAATCATTATACTTTAACTTTAGCTGACCAGGCCCACAATTTGGTGACGATTCTGGCTAGTGGTTTCTCCTCATCTTCCAACCACATGTGCTCAAATTGTCATCTCCCCACCTCACTTTGTACGTCCCAAGTCCCAACTGGAAAATTATGGCGTGTAGTGTAGTATACTTTATTTCTTTAGCTAGCCGCCAATACTTCTAAATGCTATTGTAAAAATAAAAAGTGCCGCCAAGTTGTTAATCTTGAAGCAAGTTCCACCAGCATTGTTGCTTTCTTAGTTATCCGGTCATATGATGTGATGTGGTCTTGGCTGCATATATTCAGACGCGTATAGAGCAACGTACACATGCCTATAAAGTAATCATGGACTGCGCGCAGATCAGGTCGCCTCTCATGGCGTTGTCGATAAGCATCGTCAGTATTGAAACAGTTTATGTGTCGTGATCCCTGGTAGAGTGCTGACAGCTAACTAATCCCTGCCTTGAAAGATACTGTAATATATATATACATTTTGCGACTTTGCCTGTATATGTATGCACATGCACGCACGCACGTAAGCCAAGAATATTTTTCAAGTATACTTGATACGCAATCAGGAATATTTTGTTATGATGTTCCATCAGGTCGGTATGGCTTTGATGGTAGTAATGTCTGTTCCTAGCTGTAGTAAATTTCCTAAACACATGGTTTTGCTGGTACCTACGTACACCAATCATTCTCTTCGTTTATTACAATTCAGCCAACTGTATTGTGGAGGGGCTTCCGGTCAATTAGATGACCAATATTCAAATTTCACATTGCTCAATCATGGTGCAAATATACTTGTGAATATACAGACACATCTTTATTCATCCCACTAAGGCAAATAAGAAAAACATTTTGCCACATCAATAGATTAGTGATTGGACCTGTACAATGCATTTGAGGGCGGCAAACAAATTGATCCTAATGACACATTGTCACTAGAGGAGGACAATTTGTTCTCTTGAATGATTCCAAACACATGGATTGCATATCTCAATAATTGCCTGGCCTGCTTTTGTGCAAAAAGGCATAGTCGTGTATCGTAATGATGTTGTTTCTTCATATGTTGGAATCGAAGTATCAACCTTGGTCCACAGTGCCATGGTTGCGTCCAGCATGATATGTGCATGTACCTCCTCTAAATGTGCTAATGCTAATTGAATTATCATATAGAAAATGACTCGGGCAAACGGAGCTGTAATGGAGGGCACACACATTCAAACTTATTCATGGGGCCCATGATGGAAGCCTGCTAATTAAGAAGCAAGATTGGGAATTTTGTTGCATTATTTAGTTACGCTAACAAAATTAAAAATTACAAAATTATGTAACTCGAATTTAAGTTTGATAGTGTAGTCTTCCCGCATGTATCGACCTAATTTCAGAAACGCATTATTAATTTTTTTGAGACGTTACATAATTTTTACGATTTGTCAAAAAATTAACCCTATGTTTACATTTATGTGAGAGAAGATAAACAAGTACTAGTACTCCTACTGCTTAGAAAAGTAAAGCATATATCTTTCTTTTTTTTTTCGGACCAAGTAAAGCATATATCTGGTGCGTGGTTTGACTGGACCACCTAGTAGACCAAAATAATTGCACGAGGCAGCCGCTCCACTCCATAAGTTGTTTATCCGTTTTCAAGGATCCACCAAGCCAGCATCAGCTGATTGCTGGATTCCTTTGTTTAAACCGAGATCACATTTGGCGCGCCTTTCCCGGTCGCCTCTGTCCCCTTCCTCCCGCGACTCTACTGCCCACCCACTCGCTCCATGTGGCGCCGCCGCCACACCACCACCGGGTCATATAAAGCGCCTTCCCCGGCGTCTCCTCTCCTCAAAACTCTCCTCTGCTCGTGCTGACTCTCTCCTCTCTTCTCTTCTCTTCCAAAGAAATTAAGCTCCTTTGAGACGCATGGCCGTGCTGCCGCAGCTCGGTGGCCTGGCCGAGGCGCAGATGCGGGCGCTGCTGGGGGTGGGGGACTCCTCCTCCGGCGCGCTCCTCTCC
>LAPY01000839.1:81247-96856 GCA_000970635.1 Eragrostis tef
TGGGGGCTTACCGCCCCCCCCCCCCCGCCGGTACCGGCGGATCTGGTCGACAAGTACTTCAACTGCCTCTCCACCAAGCACGTCGCTCGTGACTGCCCCAACGACTCCCGCTGCCTACGTTGCAAGCAAGAGGGCCACATCGCCCGCAACTGCAAGCGACCAAGGTCGCCACCGCTCTCGGATGCTTCCCCGGAGCCGCCCGACGTCCATGCTCCTTCTCAGGTCGCACCTCCACAGCGGCCACGCCAAGAACGGCGGGCCCGGTCGCGTTCTCCGTCGGACACCACCCTCGCGACCCAGCGTGCGGCACCGGGCGACATCATTCTCGCGCACCCACATTAGCTCAACCGTCGGGCGCGCGTCTTCTCCAAGCTGCCAGGCCAGGACACGCCGCCGGCTGCTGCTACAGCTGCTTCGACACCCTCACCATCCGCACGCTCATTGTCGCCGGGCTCCCCTTCGCACTCCCCAGTGTACACGGAGGGCCGCCACACTCCGCCGTCGCTGCAGCTGGGATCACCTCCCCGCTACCCCTCGTCGCCGGTGGAGGTGGTCGTGATCCAGCGCTCGGAGGAGATGGCCGCGAATGAACTCGCCCTATCCCGGGCTCTGGTGGCGGTCGTCGGTGGCACCAGGCCCGAGGTCACCATCACGCAGGCGCGGGAGTTCATGGAATCCTATCTCAACGTCGCGGCCACGCCTACTAGGCCTGAAAACGGGCCGGATACTATCCGCCCGCCCGACTGCCCGAAGCCGTTCGGATCGCAAAAGTCGGATACCCGATAGTTTTGTCAGATATCGGAGTCGGGGTTGGGTACTTGGATCGGGTATCGGAGCCGGATGTAGGGAGGGCAGTATCCGTCGGATAATGGATATCCGGGCAATTTATCGGATATACCCGATAGTTATCCGATGGATTACACGATAACCAAACCCGTTCCCTGCAGTACCTAACCTGTGCGGCCGTACCTTGGCTATCGAATTCCCCCATCTAGTTTCGGCCGTCTCATCCTCTTCCGATCGCCGCCGCCTGCCACAGACCTGGCTCCCTCGGATCTGTCAGCACCTGTGATGACGATCTAAATTTCCCCGTATGGCTGTAGATATTCCCGTATATGACGGTACCCATTTATGGCTATTGATCTTTCCCGATCCAGAATTTCCGTCTCATTCTCTTTCCTCTCAGCTGTTCAACCAAGGAAGAATCCGTCAAGTACTGAAGCCTCGATTCGCTGGACGCCGCTCTCGCCATACTGCCATCGGCCTTGACGTTACTTAATCCAACCCAATCTGAGCAAGTACCAGTTCTTGTGCGTTGCGATGTGATCTTTCAGGCTTTCACATATTGCTTTATTCTTGATTAATTTTTGGGATATATGATGGCGGATACAAGTTAAGTGCGAGCATATGTGCAAGTACAGGAACATCCCCTGTTTCTGCTACTGCTATGGCCGTTGGCATAGGAGAATCGGCAGCACTAAATCCACCAGGACAAGGTGCAGGTTTGGTGGTGAATGAGATAATCATAGTGAGTGACGGTAGAGAACCTGTTAATATTGTTAATCAGAGAACTGAAGGTGGGAGTATGTATGCTTGTTGCTTTTACTCGACATCCGAAAAAATATTTGGGTCCGACATTGTCCGAAAGTGGCTTGTCACATATTCGATCCGGGATGATCCACATTCGAGACTGAAACTATCTGCACCTGTATTTGTATCCGACACTATCCGTGTCTGACTCCGATTTCGAGAATAGAATATAAGATAGGATACGGGATTAGTGATATCCGCCCATATTCGATCCGTTTTCAGGCCTAACGCCTACGCACCAGAGGACTTCTTGTTCATGTTTAATGATACGTCCGAGATGATGAGGGTGCTGCACACGGAGCTGCCTCCAAATGCCCCGCTACGGCTCATCTTCAAGCCATGGCAGCGCGAGCAGTCGGCGTCGGCGGCGCCAATGTTGTTCCGTGCCCTGGTTTCCCTGCGCGGCATCCCTGCCCACGTGTGGTTCCAGAGTACAACACAATCCATCCTGGGTTGCGCGGCCTCCATTGGTGAGCTCTCCCCGGAGACGATCGCTCGGGTGGACTATGCAAGATTCGAGGCTATCATCTGGTGCATCCATCCGAATCTCCTTCCAAGCGAAGTCATCCTCGTCGTGCCTGAAGGCCGCCCACCATACGGCGAGTCCGGCCTATATCTGCGGTCGGAAGAGATTATCCACCCCGACTTGCCGTCGCTGCGCTATCGAGTGCACATCACCATCAAGGAGGTGCAGGACATGACACCTCGCTCGGATTCGTCGAGTTCTGGCAATGGTGGCGGCGGCGGAGGATTCGACTCCTCCTCTGGCGACGACTCTGGCCACTATCCAGGGTTCCGCAAGCCGCGTGGCCGCCGTCCATGGCCGCGCACTCACCGCCCGGATGGCGCGAGGCATGGTCGAGATTGGTCGCCTGGTGAAGCGTCATGGCGGGCAGGTGCCTCCCGGTGGCGCACACGCCGGACCTGTGGGGTTGCCGTCGGTAGTACAACAGACGGCTGTGCGGGCGATGGTGGTGTGCCCCAGGTGGGGGTCCTACATGTGCCCCACGACGGGCTAGGGTTTCGGCAGCGGATCCCAAAGCCACCACAAGCCAAGAAGAACAGGACAAAACTAAAGAGGTGGGTGCCCAAAGCTACAGTGCAGGAACAGGAGTCGCGCGACGGTCGTAGCCTGCTAAGGACACCTGTCGAACGTGGAGTAGTGGAGAACACTGCTTCCTTGGTGCGCGACAGGAGGGATCTTTTTCAAACCCGTCCCCGTTCTCCGGCCGCGCATTCAAAATCACCGGTCGCTTCATCCCAGACAGCATGGGCAGGTGGCCCCCGATGGTATGGCCCACTACCTCGAGCTGTTGCTGCTTTCTGCGGAGTCGCTGGCCCTAGCAAGGGACTGGGACCCCATGTGCTACGAGATGGAGGCCTCTCAGGCCATATGCATCCAACCCGCTGCTGCTGCGCTGAACCGGGCCGCATCCCAGCTCGCTGGGCCTTTCCAGGAAGCCGTCTCAGATGACCCAAGTAACTGAGGAAAGGGCCCCCGAAGTGCTCAGAACCACACGACCCGCCTCATCTACAGCACCATGCAATGCCGTGCCCCCACCCATGCTGCAATCCCTCCAGCGCAGGTGGAGAAAAAGGGGCAAAATCTCAGTGGCCGACCTAATATAGTGGCTCCACTACCCGAATCTATTCCCCTATATTCTAATCAGATTGGATAGGAAAGATTTCTCGTTTTAGCTCCTTTCTATGAAAGAAAAAAAGCCATAAAATTTATAAGCACTAGAAAGTTTGACTTTAGTTCGATTTAGAATTTAGAATAGTACGCTTAGTTTTATTTTCAAAAAGAATTTGAAGGTTCTTTTTTGTTTTCTAGTATTTGTAGCAGTAGAATTGCTGAAAAAGAAAGGATTTCGTTGTAGAATCCTAAAAAAAAGTACTTACTTTTTTTTAAGTACTTGCTAATCTAGTTATCCAGCTAATATTTAATGCAATGAAAAATTAAAGCATGATTCCCCATAGGGATATGTACATAAGGGGGAGCCCTAGATAATAATGCTGTTCGGACCAGGAGTTTACCTATATACAATTCGGGAAACTTTTATTCTATTTTATTATGCCATTAAAAGGAATGGGAGGAGAGAATACCGATTTAAGAGTCGTTTACTGCTGCAATTCAAAAAAAAAAAAAATTCTAGTTCTAGTTAATGGTTCCAATTTGTTCTGAATTTTGCATCGTATAACTTCGTATAATGTATGCGACCTAATATAGTGGCTCCACTACCCGAATCTATTCCCCTATATTCTAATCAGATTGGATAGGAAAGATTTCTCGTTTTAGCTTCTTTCTATGAAAGGGTTTATTCAAATTGCAAGGACTCCCAAGCACACATATTAACTAGAAAGAAAATAGATCCCGGAGACGGTAAATTTACAGCGGGGAACCTCGACGGAATCCATGATCGCGAGCCTTATCTCGTCCTCCCCACATCAGCTGGTCGTGGGTTCCATTCCATCCTCCCCACAAGAGCTGGTCGCGCATATCTCCAGGCCTTTGCAACCACAAATCATCGCGGCACCATCACGTCGGCGACAACGCAAAAATGGTGCTTCCTCCTCGGCCCCGCGCAGGAGCAGCAGGCTGGCCAAGAAAAGCCGTGGTCGCACAACCGCGCTGGCTGCGGTGCAAAATCTACTGATGCGACGCCTCGGCATCACCAGCGATGACAGGGGAGCCAGATGCGGAGGCCATCGCGCAATACCACGCCATTTTTGAAAACGGCCTCACCGACGAACAAGCAGAAGCAATCCAGGAGCTTTTCCCTGAGCTGGTACCGGGCGACTTCGCTCCGTCGCCGTCGGATTCCGAAGAGGAGGAGTAGCTCCACTACCCCCTTGGTCGAAGGTCGCTAGTCTCGCCCAATGAGTTCAGAAAACGTTCTAGTGTGGAATGTTAGGGGCTTAAACTCAGGAGCCCATTGAGATAAAAATGGATGTTATCAATGATGGTGATGTAATGCAAACTTTGGGAACAGGATTCACTTACTTCTATCTCCCGGCTGTCCACACTCGGGGTGGAATCCTGGTGGCGTGGTGCACCGACACCTGGTGCCTATCCAGTGCATCATACAGCAGCTCGTCGCTATCATGCGTCGCGCGCTAGCTCTCCACCGGAGCTGAGTTCACGTTAACCACGGTATATTGACCGTCTGTTCATCTCTCCGGAGTGGGAACTCCTATTCCCGGCCTGTTTCCTCCAATCCCTCCCTTCCTCCTGCTCCGACCACGCACCTCTGCTGTTGCAAATGGACGCTGCATTTGGAACGAAGAAACGATTCCACTTTCAGGCTTGCTGGACGAGGTACCTGCAGCTGATCGACATTATCAAGAACGCATGGCACTGCCCCATGTCTGACGTGGACCCGTTTCCGCGATTGGAATGGTCATTCCGCAACACTGCCCGTGTTCTCCAAAGCTGGAGCGCGAGGTTCGTCGGGTGTGTCAGGTCTCAATTGAATGTGGCTAAGGAGGTCGTTTATCAACTAGAGATGGCAAGGGACAGGCGCCCACTATCACAAAGAGAAGAATCACTGCGGAAGAACATGAAGCCAAAAAGCCTTGGGCTGGCCTCTCTACAAAGGTCAATCGCACGTCAACAATCACGTAGTTTGTGGTTGGGGGAAGGGGATGCCGGTACCTGTTTCTTCCATCTACACGCCAATCATCGCAGGCGCAAGAACTACATTAACTCCTTGGAGTGGAATAATCAGGTCGCCTACTCTGAGGCTGATAAGGGTGAACTCGCCACGTTCTACTTCGATGAGATCCTCGGTCAGCATGTCTCACGCACACAGTCACTGAACTTTGGCACCATTGGGTTACCCAATATACCAATCTCCTTAGCTGGTCTGGAAGCCCCATTCACTAAGGATGAAATCTGGAATGTGATCCGCGAACTGCCGCCGAACAAAGCACCGGGCCCGGACGGCTTAATAGGAAGGTTTCTGCAGCTTGCGTGGCCGATCATCAAGCAGGACATGATGTGGGCATTTGACACCCTAAGTGCTTTCGACTCGAGGAGCTTCCATGTGATCAACGACGCTCTGTTGATCCTTCTACCGAAGACACCAAATGCTCGCCTTATTAAGGACTTCAGGCCCATCAGCTTGATTCACTGCCTTGGCAAGCTGATCTCCAAAGTGCTAGCAAACAGGCTGGCCCCCCATCTACCGAACCTGGTGCACCAAAGCCAAAGCGCGTTCATCAAGGGCAGGAACATTCAGGACAATTTCCGGTACGTCCAGGGGGCTGCCAAATTGCTACATGCCCGTCGCCTACCCAGAATCCTGTTAAAAGTGGACATCGCGAAGGCCTTCGACTCCGTTGCGTGGCCAATTCTACTGGATATCCTACGTCGCATTGGGTTCCCTTTCAAATGGATACAGTGGATATCCGTGTTGTTGTCCACGGCAAGCATAAGAGTGTTGGTAAATGGGACCCCCGGTGAACGTATCTGCCATGCCCGCGGCCTCCGTCAGGGTGACCTGCTGTCGCCGATGCTCTTCCTCCTTGTCATGGAAGCGTTGAATGGAATTCTGCGCCTCGCGGATGAATGGCGGCTGTTCAGCCCATTAGGCCTGCGAGTTATTGTCCACCGCACATCACTATACACCGATGATCTGGTGATGTTCGTCTCACCATGTGAACGAGACCTAGCTCTGGTCCGTGCAATCCTGCAATGCTTCGAGGGGGCATCTGGTCTAGCAACCAACCTATCTAAATGCCAGATGGTGCCCATCCGTTGCTCAGAGGACGACGTCGCAGCAGCTCAACAATGGTTCCCAGCACAGGTGGTATGCTTCCCTATCAAATATCTCGGCGTACCATTAGCCATTTCTAAATTGCCAAAAGCGGCGCTCCAACCCCTGGTCGACTCGGTCGCGGACAGACTGCCTCTCTGGATGTCCAAGTTCATAAATAGTGGTGGCAGACTCATCTTATCGAAGACCACTCTTTCGGCTATACCTGTCTACATATCAATAAGCATCAAGGTACCAAATTGGGTGATCAAAGCGATCGATAAACTAGTAAAGGCATTCATGTGGAAGGGTACAAATGTGGTGAAAGGAGGCCATTGTCTGGTAGGATGGTTGAAGGTACAACGTCCTCTAATGCTAGGGGGGCTCGGCATCGTCAACCTAGGAAACCTTGGCATGGCACTGCGTATGCGCTGGTCATGGCTAGCCAAAACACAGCAAGCTCGCCAATGGTCCGCCATGCCTCAAAAGGAGGACACAAAACTGGTCGCCCTGTTCGATGCATCCATCAGAATTGAGACCGGGAATGGCAGAAACACGAACTTCTGGTCCGACAATTGGATCAATGGCTCAAGCATCAAGCTGATAGCTCCTAATCTTTGGGAAGCGGTGCCCAAGAACAGACGGAAAGATAGGCTCGTCGTGGAAGCCCTGACTAACCAGACATGGGTTCGTGATATCCAGTGCGCGCTCACGGTTCAAGTAATCATAGAATACCTACACATCTGGCATGTGGTGGAGAGAGTTCAGCTGGTACCGGAGGTGGAGGACAGAATCATTTGGCGCTGGGAGCCGTCAGGGGTCTACTCCTCAAAATCAGCTTATGCACTGTTTTTCGTTGGCCAAACCGAACTGCTGGGATACAGGCAGCTATGGAAGACGAAGGCGCCAAACAATTGCAGGTTCTTCGTGTGGCTGGTGATTCATGGTCGCCGCTGGACATCAGAGAGGTTGCTGAGACATGGCTTGCCAAATCATGGACCATGCGCGCTATGCCTCCAAGAGGTAGAGAAATTAGATCACCTACTAATCCAATGCGTCTACAGCAGAGAGGTCTGGTATCGGATTCTTCGGCGTTGTGGCTGGCGACATTTGGTCCCAAACTAGAATGACACAGTCGTCTCATGGTGGCTGTCGGCAAGGAAGTTGTTACAGAAAGCCAGAAGGAAGGCATTCGACTCGCTTGTCATTTTGATGCTATGGCATATTTGGCTGCAGCGTAACGCCACGATCTTCGGAGGGACGCGGCGTAATCCGCTGCTGCTGTCCGAACATATTATCGACGAGGGCAGGCTTTGGAGTCGCGCAGGGTTGCTGCAATGGTCGCGAGTTTTTCAATGAGTAGGGTTTCTGTTGGACTATCATGTAATCTAGGCCGCGCGTTCCGCGCGTCCTTCGAACCAGACTAATGCCCCGGGTGGGCCTCTGTAACTCTCTAACTCCTCCTTAATACGAAACGTGCCAAGCACGATCTTGAAAAAAAATGAAGGACACTTCAACAACAAAAAATGCAGCTATGAACCCATAGAAGTAACTCCACTTGGCATATGCACCATGCTTTCGTTCATATGATTACAGTCAAGCTGACCTTGTGCAGAATAAAGTACATTGGAATGAGGAATAAGGACAGTTGAAACACTCACACTTGTTGGAAGCTTGAGATACATTGCTCCTATATCAGGTGTTGGGTAAGTTTTTCCATTCAAAAGATCAGATTTTAGAGAGCATGATCCTGTACCTTCCTTATATCGAAATCCCTTATAGTTGCAGTCACTAATCCAAATGCACCTACAAGTCTGAAAAGGAACATTCTCCAAATGCTCTCGTTCACCACCCCAATAATCTGTATTTGGAAGTTTCAGGAACATCACAGATTCTTGGTCATAATTATAACATGTTATACTGACAATAGGAGCACAACCATCGGTCCAGTTACCTGGGTTTCTCATCACATAACCTGGTGGGCATGAACATGTAGCTTTAGGTGAGTAATGACAGATTCCATTAGGACCACATAAACCAAGAATATTACAAGGTTGGGATATTGAAAGCATTGAAACTGACCATGATCCATCTGAGTCATTCGAACTATATAGACGAAGATTACCATCAGGATCAAGAGTAACCTTCTCTTAACGTTTTCCCTTGCATCTGAGGACACAAGTATTTGACCATCAGCAAAATCGCTCGATACAAGTGTCCCACTATCAAACAGGATCCCCAACCTAGTAGCATTATACTGGTTTCTTCCATTCTGATATAGACTTCAATCAGGATTTGGCCAGTATATATAGGAAGCTTCAGGGACAGAGTATATAAGTGATAGTACTAAAAGATCACTGAAGCGAAAGGTGTAGTTACCAGTACCATATGACTGAGTTGTTGGGACTAACTTTGTCTGAGCTCTGATGGGCTGAGTTGGTAGTAAGGTGTCTGTCGGTGAATCAAAACTTTGCCATACAGCGCTGTTACTTGAGTCCTTGATGATGAGATTACCAGTGTGTTCAGCAGCTGAGCATGATCAACATTCGTGAACTTGCTGTCAGTTTCCCACACAACCGTGCCATCATAATCTTTAAGGATCATGTTTCCATCCTTCTGAAAGGTTATAACTGACCTCCTGACATGGACAGGGCGCTCACGGTTTGCGCTCCAGATTATTGTCTTATCTACTGCTCTGGAGTACCATATTGAGAAGGTGAAGGCATCGGTATAGATACTACGGAAGCCACAAGAGAAAGTGCCATCCGCTGATTGCAGGATGTTGGTTTGGAAGCCTTTGATTTTGAGATAGGAACCCAACGGTAGAGTGTCACGAGATGCAACTAATTGCAACATAGTAACAAAGGAGAGGAAAGATATTGTAGCAAGGATACTTGAAGTAGAAGAAACCATTGTTCCAGGGATGGTTTTCGGCTATGGCTGCACAACTACTTATATATTAGGATGTACCTAATTTTTATCCCATTAAATCCTGAAAGCAAAGCATCGTTCCTGGTCAATTTTGGAGTGATATGGGTTGTTACATACAGTCCTCTTTCTGCATTATGTTTGTGAATATACTGCAGTTTCTCTCAGCCAATCCAATTCTTTCTCTAATACTACCATACCTTAAGAAAAGTCGACATAGAGAGTGACACATCTTGCACAGATCAATCAAGACAATATATATGCGGAGCTTATAACTAGCTGGAAATAAGGTTCCTGTTATAGTTCTACAGCTAGCAAACGATGCCTCTTGGTGCTCCTCTGAATTTGACCACTCTTCGAGTGACAACCTTGTGGATCTTAAATATGAAATCCTGAAAGCAGACCATCGTTCACGTTCCTGGTCAAACTTGGAGTGCTATGGGTCGTTACAGTCCTCTTTAATTTCAGCATTATATATGCTGCAGTTTCCCTCAGCCAACCCAATTCTTCCTCTCTGGTACTACCATAGCTCAGGAAAAGTCCACATGGAGAGTAACACATATTGCACAGATCAATCAAGACAATATGCCGAGCTTGAAACTAGCTAGAAGTAGGTTTTCTCTTATAGTTGTGTACAGCTAGCAAACTATGCTTTCTTAGTGCCTTCTTTGAGTTTACCACTTCTGCGTAACAATCTTGACAAGATTACGCAAGATTGTTACGGAGTAGCTTTCAAGCAACATGGCGACAGATTGAAAATGTACCCAAATGATACAAACTGTTGATTGAATTCGATGCTTACTCTATCTCCACATTACCACATACATCGTCTGGACCAACAGTATCAGACATACGCTCCTGCGTTCTGCTAGCGTTGATGTAAGAGACTCGGCGCCAACACTCCTCCGAGTGTGTGACAGCCGTCGTTGGTGAAACAAACACGCCCTGCCTCGAGTCGAGCTTCCAC
Source organism: Eragrostis tef (assembly GCA_000970635.1). NCBI lineage: Eukaryota > Viridiplantae > Streptophyta > Magnoliopsida > Poales > Poaceae > Eragrostis > Eragrostis tef. Next base: position 91,490 of record LAPY01000839.1, read on the forward strand.
ATCAACGCCCTACAAAGCAAGCAGCGGTTCAGGTGGCAGACCTCCTAAGAGCAAGCGTAATAGTGTAGACAAGTCCCTGTCTTGTAGCCGATTAAATAGACAAGCATTCAACCAACTTGTCTCACCATGCACTGTCTGGGCCCACTCTTCATCATACATTTAACCCTGCCGACCGTCGCATGCTGCAGCTACTACCTCTCTTCTCTCTCATACTTTTTCAGTCAAAAAGCCTGACATGCTTGTCTACAAGACCATTGTTGGGCTTGCTCTAAAGCGACGTTCGGTGGCGGTGGCGCAGCAGGACAGTGCCCAGAAAAAGAGACCTCATATGGTTGAGCTGGGTGGGCGGCTCCAACGTGGCGCGTGGTCATCAGTCAGCCGTGGCAAGCGCCGGGGGGCGCGGCGCCGATGGACCTCGCGTCATGCACGGTTCACCGGGTGGTGGCGATCTCGAGCAACAGTCTACCGCCAGGAGGTGGTGAGCACCGGGGTCTGGGCAGTGTGGACGGATGCTGCGCGGCCACATCCAGGCACCAGCTCGACGCTCATGGTGCATATATACTGCGTATGTAGTCAGCCGCCGCAGGCCGCCTGTTAATGCTGCTGTCACTATAGAATAAATATATATGCTTTTCTTCGGGTCTGCCGGCCCACGCAGGGCGGCGGCTTCATTCTCGCCTCGCCGCCGCCACGCTCCACCGTCGTCACGAATCCAACAGCTCAGAACAATTGTTCCGGCCGTCGGAACAATTCTCCTGAAGCCCAGAATAATTGTTGTTGCGGCGGCGACGGAGGCGAGGGGGAGCCGGGGGGGAAGCCGGGGGATGGCAGCGCAGGAAAGCCAGGTGGCGAGACGCGCGGGGGTGACGGCGGCGCAGCGAGGGGCGTGCGGGGTGATGACTGCGCGGTGTGACGGAGGAAGGAGAAAGAATACCAGCCGTTGGATCTGTGTTTTGCAGGAATCTTAATTAAAGCGCGTGCTATTTATAGGAAATCCACTTTTCTCCGGGAGCTCATATGCGCACCGAACGCTACTTGAAGCACGCGGGTAGCGCGGCCCACAGCGGCCCGTCAACCGCCGCTCGCTGCTGCTTCGTGTTGAACTCCGTCCCCCACACGCGCCGTCCCCAACACGCGTCGCTACTTCGCGACAGCCCGGAACAATTGATCTGGCGGCCGGAACAATTTCTCCGACGACCGGAACAACTTCTTTGAAGCTCGGAACAACGCGGACGGCGACGACAATGCAGGGTAGCGGATGACGGCGGCGCGGGAGAGGGAGCAACGGCGGGGCAGCGTGCGACGGCGGCTTAGGTCAAGGATGCGCGGTGCCGGAGGGAGAAGAAAGTGCTGCTGCCGTTAGATTTGACTTACGCACGAATCTTAAAGGACGCTGTAAGTTGGCTTTTTTTGAAGAAAAAAAATCTGCTGTAAGTTGGCTAAGCGCAACGCATGCTAATTATAAGAAAACCTCTTTTCTTCACCTCTTTGCACCATCCCGGCCGGCCCACAAGCGTGCACCACGGCCGGCCCAAGCCTTTGCCCAAAACATGTAAGTTGTCGTTGCCCAGAACCACATAAGGTCGTTCGCTTAGCTTTTCGATGCGGAGCGCGCAGCTGTTGAAGCCTTGACTCCTGCATGAAACAATCCATGTGTCAGTGCCGGTCACCGCGGCCCGCCAGAATCGCAGGCCGCAGCCTCAAGCTGCTTAAGCCGTCCTCATCCATCGATCACTTCTTACAGGTACTTCTATGAGATAGGTAGAGCAGCCAGAAGCGTTTATGACGAGTTGTCCCAGCCAGCTTATTGCGAAAGAAACTTCGAGAAGGAAACAAGAGGCGCATTTCTTGCCGCATTGCAGTCGAACACTAACTATCTCCTGTCATTCTGAATGTGCATGGTCAGAAGTTGGAGTATATGATAATATTGTTCTCTATTGACTCTTGTTTCTAATTTGTAAAATATAATCAGTAGGGGATCTTCCCCTCCTGTTGCTTCAAAAAAAAAACAGTATTTCTATTTTTCCGTAATTCTCTTGAGAGCCAAGGCTGGTTTAATATATTTTCCTTTATGTAAAAGATGTACTCTTTTATGCAAGCCTTCAATGTCAAAGGGATATAAAATTAATAATCAGAAACGGCCGTCGTTAGAGCTGATGCGATAACTCAGAGAGACTTATTCCTGGCGATCGACGGTATCGTGGCACGCAACAACACCACACAGATGTCTTAATTATCTTGGTTATCTGGCTGAATGGAGCGCGCTATATATAGTGGTGTAGGGGGAGGATCCAGAGCACCGCGCTCAAACAATCTAAAAGCTCTCCTTCTCTTCATACTCTTGAGCCCCTCCAAATCCTTACAGGTCGACAGGATGTCTTGCAGCTGCGGATCAAGCTGCAACTGCGGTTCAAGCTGCAACTGCGGGTACGTATCCCATACAGCATGCGGATTAGATATTGTTGCAACCTTTACAAAACATGTCCTTTTGATCATTTCCATGTGTGGTTGAGAGGACCCTAAATCAAGCGATCTGTTTGTTCATACTCGAACTACAATATATGTATATATAGGTTAATTGTACTGATTCTCGATCGGTTAACTGTGCAGCAAGATGTACCCTGACTTGGAGGAGAAGAGCACCGGCGCCCAGGCCACCGTCGTCCTTGGCGTGGCGCCTGAGCAGAAGGCCCAGTTCGAGGCGGCGGCCGAGGCCGGCGAGACCGCCCACGGCTGCGGCTGCGGCTCCGGCTGCAAGTGCAACCCCTGCACCTGCTGAGGAGCTCGGGGAAGCGAGGCTCATGCATGCCCATGTACCCCTTGTGCCTGTGTCGTCGTAAGTGATGATGATTGAACAATAAGATGGAGCCATGTGTTGTTCTGGTCTGACTCCAACATGCATGCGGCCGTGTGTGGTTTGCTAGGCACCTCTCGTGCAGGTGCCAATCGTGTGCTGATGTGTGGTGTGTTGGTGTGATCGTCGGATCGTGCCAATCATGCGTACATCTCTCTTTGTTCGTATGTGTGTATGGTCTCATGTCCCTGTAAACGATGGATCTGGAGTGAATATGTCTATGGAACTTGTTCGTTTTTTTTTTCTATTTAGCATGTTTTTGATTAACTGGGCCCAAATACTGTTGTTGGGCCTCTGTTGTCACAGCTATTTCATTCCCTCTTATTTATTTTTGTAATTAGGTGTTTATTTCTCTCAGACCAATTCAATATTTTGTAGCAACAACAAACAATATTATTCTACTGAATCGAAAGAAACCACTAATCCTTCACTGATGCTCCATTATTTTGAGGTAAATGTTCTAATGGTTACTTATCTATGTTCCATGTTTACAGTTTAATGTTCCTTGGCTTCATGGTCAGTGTTCAATTGTTTCATGCTCAGTGTCCAATACCTTGAAAAAGTAAGAAACTGGAAGGAAAACATTCAAAATATAACATGGCACTTCTTCTGTAATGACTAAATTCTATAATTGACATAATAAATTTTTATTCATGAAACATTCTAAAGTATATGATGAAAATAGACTTGAATTCTAGAGAACTACTATATTGTTGATGGACTTAGATATTTGAAGCAAATGTTTTCTAATGGTTAATTGTCTATGTTCCCTATTTCCAGTTTTAACGTTCCTCTGGTTCATGTTCAGTGTTTGATTGGATCGTACTATGTGTCCAACAGCTATAAAAATAAGCCAACTGAAAGGAAATACAAGGCTCCGCTAGAAACTCCTGACAAGCTATCTAAATGTATGATGACAAAGCTCATTAACGCAAGATGTTGTAAAGGTATAAATTAGTTTTGAGAGAGAGAGAGAGAGAGAGAGAGAGATAATACATGAATTACATATGTTTTGTAACCGGGCTAGCACTGCTACACTGCTACAGAATACATGAATTACATATGTTTTGAGAAAGTTTAGACCTTTATTTTATATGCTTAGCTTAATAGGTCGTGTGAGATGAGTTGTATAGATAACTGGTATTCATGATGCAATGCAAAGAAAATGTATTCAATTTCCATGAGTACAATTGTCTGTAGACTCTACGGAAACTTATGGTATTTCCATGAGTACAATTCCATGGTATTCAGATTTGAGAGAAACGTATGCATCTACGGAAAGCCTGATTAAAAAATATATTTTTTAAGTAAAAAAGATACAATTGTCTTTGTGAGCCAAGGTAGTGTTGATATTGTGTTTTGATGTACTAAGATAAGTGACAGAAGAGAATATAAATGAATCTTTCAAGACCACACAAACCTTTTTTTTTGCCATGGGAAGTTGTTTTTCGTTGCATTGTTGGCAATGCGTTGGATTTAGCCAGTTCTGAATAACCGACAATGTGCCATTTCTGGATCCACGATGGGTTAGTAATCGTGGAAGAAGCATATGTATTATGATTTTATAGAAAAAACTTACAGATCTAATGCACCATCTTATTATTTTCATGTTCTCGTATGTTTCCTAGTCAACATCCAATGCACCATCTTCAACCTCTAGCTCAGTTCACCACTCTGCCTTGTGTCCACCATCATTCGGGGTTTGAGTGGACTGCCCTAGGTTTGTCTCTATAATCTAATAAGATGGGGCACAGACAGCGCACCACCAAAATTCCCGCCACTAATACATCAGAGAATAAGTTGACCGAATTCAAGAAAGAAAAAAATAGTCACCTTTGAAGTATATAAAAGGTGCACTTGAAATGTTTGTCCATGAAAATCGTTGTGTTCTTTTTTTTCGAAAGAACAAATCGTTGTGTTGATCTTGCTTGCACGCTGAGATGCATATAAGGTTTGCTCTTGAATTCATATGATGTGGCTTGAATTTTCCTTGTACCACGTCTGATGCCAGAGTTGTATACATAATAGATAGATGGCTGAAACTAAGATTGAAACAGAATTATATTCTTTAATTAATGTCATCTGTTTAATTAACGATCAAGGGAATAGGAATACTTGCCTTACTTAATCATCCAATCTATAGCATGTCTTCATAACTCCTCGATCGCATCTTGCAAATAGGATTGGCCTACCCTAGTACTGCGATAACCATCTTCTTGCAATTCGCATGCAGATAATCAAGGGTTCCCGTTTCTGAGTTTCTCTCCTTGTTCAGTGCACTCGGCCAGCCAAGCTACTTTTCCTTACCTCAACCCTGTGTATACGATCGAATCTGCCACGTGTAGAGTTGCATAACTTGAAAACACATGCATGCTGCGCAAGTCAAGCTATTTTGCCCTACCTCAAGCTACCCTAAATTTTTTGGGCAAATCTTATTTATTTTTTATAATTTGTTTTATCATTGAATATATTTTAATCATGACATATTTGTTTTTATATTTAAATAATTTTTT